>VZQC01001084.1:1300002-1346650 GCA_009823505.1 Rhizomys pruinosus | reverse complement strand
ATATCAACAGACAAGGAAAAGATCCAGAATAATCACTACGGGAATGCTTTAAAAAACCTATACTTTACCAAGTTTGAAAACCTAGAAGAAATGGATGATATCTGAAATCTGGAATCACAAGCTCAACCAAGAAGGAGATCCACAGCTTAAAACAGACCCATAATAGCCATGAAAGAAATTGAAGATGTAAATAAGAAACCTCCCAAACTAAAGTAAGCAAAGGCCCAGATGGTTTCACAATGGCAAGATTTTATAAAATATTTCCAAAAGACCTACAATGATGTGTTTTTAACCTGAGAAACTGGTTTAGAAAGGAATCAAATCCCAGGGGAATTCTCCCAAATTCATTTTATGAAGACAGCATCACTCTTATTACCAAACCAGGCAAAGATAAAAAAAAAAAAAAAAAAAAAAAAAAAAAAAAAAAAAAAAAAAAAAAAAAGATGCAAAAATTCTAAATACGATACTGGCAAATTGCATACAGACCAGACATGCACAAGCAAGAAGATACCATTCATCAGACCAAGGTTGGATTGCCTTACGTGCCAGAAGATGCAGGGATGGTTCAAGGGCATACGAAAATCAAATAAGCAATCATCAAACACATACACTCAAATGACAAGGACAAAAACCCAACATACCATCATCTCAAATTGATGCTGGAAAGCCTTTGACAAAATCCAGGCATCCCTTCAGGATTAAAGTCTTAGAAGGAATATGGATTGGAGCGTATCATTCCTCAATGTAATACAAACCATAATACAGGAACACCACAGCCAATATCATACGTAAATGGAGAAATGACAGAACATTCCCTTTAAAGGTAAAAACTCAGCAAGGCTGAGCACCCCTGCTCACCGGACTCCTCTATCAATATAGTGCTTGAAAATACTATGCTAGAGCAATAAGGCAAAAAAAAGGAAATTAAAAGGAGTACTAATTTGGAAAAAGAGGAAGGTCCAAGCTATCCCTTTTTGTTGATGACATGATTGTTTCCTTAAGGGATGCTAAAAACTCACCAGAAAACTACTAGAGACAATTAAGAGCTTCAGAGCAAAAGGTGGCAGGGATAACAAAAATTAACCTAAAAAAATCAATGGCCTTTATCCTTTACACGACAAGAACAAGCAAACTGGAGAAAAGGAATTCAAAGAGACCAATCTCACTCACATAGCCTCAAAAACAATAAAATATCTAGGAACAACCTAACCATAAGACACCAAAGATCTCTACAAGACAAAAATTTTACACCTTAAAGAAAGAAATTGAAAACATATCAGAAGAATTGGAAAAAACCTCGCTTGCTCATAGATTTGGGAAAATTAACGTTGTAAACATGTCCATTTTACTGAAACTCCATTGTATAGATTTTAATGCAATTCCAATGAAAATCCCAAAAGGAGTTTCTTCACAGGCTTCGGAAAAAAGTCCTTAAATTCATTTGGAAAAACATAAATGACCCCCTGAATATCCAAAACAAACCCTGGAGGGAAAGAGCTATACAGGTGGGATCTCTATAACGGACTCCAAACTCTATTACAGGGCTTTAGTCATCAAAACAGCCTGGGACACTGGCACAGAAAAACAGACCTGTTGACCAATGGAACAAAACCGAAGATAAAAAACCTGAGCACATAAAATCTCCAGCCATCTCATATTTGACGAAGGGGGCGCAAAGAAGTCACAATGGAGAAAAGTCAGCACCTTCAGCAAGTGGGTGTTGGCAAAACTGGATAACACTTGTAAAAGAATGAAAATTAAGCCCCTACCTCTTGACGAACCTGTACAAAAGTCAACTCCAGATGGATAAAAAGACCTCAACGTGAAACCCCAAATACTCTGGAGACCTATAAGATGAATGGTTTGTCTTTTTTTAGTTTGCGGAAGTTTTCATCTATTATTCTGTTGAAGATCTGATCAATACCATTCTCTTGGGATTCTTCTCCTTCCCTTATTCCTGTGATGCAGAGGTTTGATCTTTTCATAGTGTCCCACATTTCCTGGTTGTTCCACTTTTGTGTATTTTTAAATTTTTCATAATCTTTCCTTGATGTTTTTAGTTGTTCTGTGTTATCTTCCTGGTCTGATATTCTTTGTTTCGCTTCCTCCATTCTGCTTCTCAGGCTTTTTCCATTCCTTTCCTCATGATTGGATGAGTGTTTTATTTCCTTTTTCATTTCCTCTTCTGATTTCTTTAGTATTTCTACTTCTTTTTGGAGCTTCTCAATCTCTTCCTGTAGCTCTTTGCTTCGCTGGTTGGTTTCCTTATCTTTTGCAGCATGGGATCTTTTCAGTGTTTCTACTTCCTTCTGGAGTTTGTCATTCTCTCTCTCTAGGTCCTTCTTGAGTTCTTCGTTCTCTTTTCTCAGTTCTTTGATTCGCTCTTTATAATCTTGTAGTTCTTTAAATATGTTCCTAATTGTGTTCCTGATATCTGTGTACTGGGGCATCCTCAGAGGGATCCCATTGTAGGAATCTTCCATAGGGTTGGTAGAGTTTGGTGTGGGATTATCCTGCCCCTTTCCTGTGTTGTCTCTTCTTCATGTTCCTGGCATATGGGCTTCTCCATGCCTGTATTCCAGTGTGAGTCCTAAATGCCTCTTCACTGTATTGAAGGCCTGCTTTGCTTGCCTCCTTCAGATGCCTTCGTAATCCCAGTTGGCTGTGGGGGGGGGGCTGTGGGCGGGCTCTTTAGCCCATACCTAGGCACCTGCACTTGGCTCAGCTGGTCTGGGTAGATCTCAGATCTCAAGACTCACACAACACTACCTTTTATACCAGCTGGGAGGATAACTCTGCCCCCACAGCCACAAAAGCCAAGACAACTGGATTAACTGATTAACTATATTAAATCAATCAACAATCAGCCTTGCTGAAGCACCCAGCTGCTGCCTACCTACCTGAGCTTACCTCAGCTGCTCTCGGGAGATCTCAGATCTCAAGACTCACACAACCCTACCTTTAATACCAGCTGGGAGGTTAACTCTGCCCCCAGAGCCACAAAAGCCAATTAAGCCAAAGACAACTGGATTAATGGATTAGCTAGGTTAAGTCAATCAACAATTAGCCTTGCTGAAGCATCCAGTTCCTACCTGCCTTCCTGCACTACCTCTGGTCTCAGGAGATCTCACTACATTCCACTTTCAATCTGAGTAACTTCAAACTAAGTATTTTCATGGATCATCCCAGGCAATCTTCCCAACAATATAAATGATAAGTCCTTCATATATGGGGAATTGAGAGTTAATTTTCCAAAATTATTTGTCTAATTAAAAAGGGTTAAAGTTTAGACTAAAATAGAAGAGTATAATTGAGAAATTATTGTAAATTTTTTTGCTACTTCAATTGGATAACATTCTAAATTAATGTTTAATAAGAAGACAATAAATTCTGTAGACAAATATATAAATATTAATATACTTATACTACCATGCATTTACCATATAATATCACAAGCTTACTTTCTTGGCCTGACACAATTTTAGAAAACTAACAATAAAGTTAGAATAATCTTCTTCTTTCATTTGATGCATTAAATAATTTGGAATACAGAGTCATTAAATCATTTAGAAGGACTTACTGCATCTTTTAAATGAAATACTGGCACAAATTCCTTCCTCTGTAAAATATTAAGCTACTTGAAGTGGGTGAGATGAAGTAGTGCTCATTAAACATCTGGCATTCAAGCCACTTCACTGTTTTCCCTTATTCAAACAACATTTTGCAAAGGAAAATGAGTGATTTACAAGATTGATTAGTAAAAGGTAAAATAAAAACCTAGCTGCAAACAAGTGTTTCATGACAGTGCATTTTTATTATAAAATTTAAATTATCAGTAGTACTCAGATTAATAAACACTTTCATGACAGTTTTATAAACATATTTCAAATAGACATATGTTGTCAAGCTGATACTCTTTTTTTTTTTTTTTTGGTCTTTTTTGAGACAGGGTCTCTCTGTAGCCCCAGCTGGCGCCTGGAACTCACTCTGTAGACCAGGCCTTGAACTCACAGAGATCTGCCTGCTTCTGCCTCCTGAGTACTAGGATTAAAGGTGTGTGCCACCTTAAATAGTGAAGCAACAATTAAAGTTAACTGGGCATGTTCTTCCTCTTAGGACTAGATAACTTTGAAAAATATGTGATTTGCTTATGCATGAATATGTTCATATATTTAAATATATCTTCAAGACTAACATAAAGAACCTATATGTAGATACTGAATATTTAAAAAAAATTTAAAAAAAAAAAAAAAAAAAAAAAAAAAAAAAAAAAAAAAAAAAAAAAATTAAAATTAAATTTTTTTAAAATTAGTTTTTATTGAGTGCTTTGTGCTTTTTCATACATTTTTCCATCCAGGTCAGGCTTATTTCCCTTTACCTCCCCCCCTTCCCAGAGTCATGCATTCTGCCATAACTGTCCTGCATCTTTCCTCCTCAGCTTTTTATTTTCATTTTTAGCTATAAGATAATCCATATGTGAGTATAAGCATCGTTCATGCAAAACCTATCTGCAGGCTGTTGTGCCCAAAACACCTACAGCCCCACCAAAATTTCCATCCAGTGGGGGGTGCAAGGTTGTTTGTTCAATCAAGTTGATCAAATAGGTGTCCAGTTTATATTGCTGTATTTTTGCCATTCACCCCAATTGCAGTTCTTACATTCTACCATGCCTTATCTTCCGCAGGTTGTTCCCTAGGCTTAGAAAAGGGCACAGGTGATGAGAGGTAAAACAGTCCACTCTCTCTGGAGCTGTTGACTTGGACTCTGGTCAATTTCCTGGCTGTTTCCTTTCATGGAAAAGTTTGTCCAGGAATAACATTTCGATCCTACTAATGAAAAACAAGCAATTAGATATACTAATCATAGGTATTTAGCAGCACAATAGTTATCGAGTAGGTTACTAGTATTTGAGCATAGACACATGTTTGATATGTTAATCCATGAATAACAATTTTCCCCCCTGTTATAGTATATGAACAGGGGTCTTACTGTGGCTTATGTTATCTCCTAACCTGTAGAGGGATGTAAGCTTTGGCATCAGCCATGGGTTATTTCTCCAAGGGAGAGCCAATATGCCGAATTAGATTTGGGATATACAGGCACATGGCCTGCCTCTGCCTATGCCAGCAGCTAATTCCAGGCAGGTGAGGTGTATAATACAATCCCTATCTCTAGGATAACTATATGAGAAATTATTTCTCTCAACTTTATTGCCCTGTGTGATATTTTTAAAATGCTAATTAATGAGATCTCATGAGAGGCACTCTGAATCAAATGAATCCAAGTAAAATAGTCCAGAATACTCAGTCTATGTTTACCAGAATGAACAATGTCCTAATTAGCTTAAACTGTCAACTTGACGTGACTTGGAGTCACCTGAAAAAGAAATTTTAATTGATGGATTTCCCAGATCAGGTTGTTGTGTGGACAATTGCTTTGGGTCATGGTGCTTGTCACAGAAACTGAATGAAACCAGAATAAGCATGAAACTCATTTTTACTCTACTCTGCATGGCATAGGGTATGGGAAACCATATGAAAGTTTCATTTCAGTGCTTAATGAAATATAGGATAGATATCTGTCTGCAAGGAAAATGGTACAATTCTGTGTGGCTGTCCTGCATTGCCACTGACCCAACAACAGCTTTCTTTTTTGTTTTTTTTTTGAGACAGGGTCTCCCTGTAACCCCAGCTGGCCTGGAACTGACTCTTGTAGACCAGGCTGGCCTTGAACTCACAGAGGTCTGCCTGCCTCTGCCTCCTGAGTGCTGGGATTAAAAGCCTGGCAAGCCAACAATAGCTTTCTATCACCTTTATTCATTAATAAAAGAATTTTTAGTACTAAGGTTTCACAAAGAATGGAGTTGACAAAATGCCAAATTTTCTAGCAGTATGGAGAAGTCAGTTCCACTGACAGGAAGGCAGTGATAACAGATACTGGAGAAGAAACATGAGTTCTTATGACTGCATGGAGTGAGTCAGCTGTCAGTAGATGTCAGTTCAGAGAATCTTATGTACTCTTTTCTTAAAAGGTACCAGTAATAGATTTGGAAAATACTTTACCTGTACATTAATCAATTTTGTAACACTTAAATAAGGACCAATTGGGGCTGGAGAGATTGCCCAGTGGTTAAGAGCACTTACTGAACCAGGTTCAGTTCCCAGAACCCACATAGTGGCTAACAAAACTGTTTGTAATTCCAGTTCCAGGGAATATGATGGACTCTTCTGGTCCCTAGAGGTAGCAGGCATTAATATGGTGAACTTAAATAAATGCAGGCAAAATCCTCATACACATAAAATTAAAAAAAATATAAAATGATTAAAAATTTTTTTAAATGTGAGTGTAACCTTCCCTTCATAAAAAATTACATAGGAAGTTATCGATTTAGAAAAGAGGCACACATATATAGCGGATTATTTAATATTAACTCAAGAGGACAGAGGATTATATTTATATCCTTTCTAATTATGAAAAATAATTTTTCGTACAAGTCAATTAAATTTAAATTATCTATTTATAAAATGATTTATATGTTGTGCAGAAAGAGGAACACTCATCCATTGCTGGTGGGAATGTAAACTCGTACAACCACTATGGAAAGCAGTGTGGAGAACCCTTAAAAGACTCAAAATGAGCTTGCCACCTGACCCAGCCATACCACTCCTGGGTATTTACCCACAAGACTCATCCTCTCGCAAAGATACATGCACAGCCATGTTTATTCCAACTCTCTTCACAATAGCGAAGGGCTGGAACCAACCCAAGAGCTCTTCAACTGATGAGTGGATAGAGAAAATGTGATACGTCTACACAATGGAGTTCTATGCAGCAGTAAATAAAGATGACATCATGAACTTTGCAGGTAAGTGGATGGAACTAGAAGATATTATGTTGAGTGAAGTATCACAGTCCCAGAAAAACAAACAATGAAAGGTATCCCTCATCTGTGGATGTAGCACCAATACCTAGTTGTAAGGCAAACTAAGCAACGTAATTGTTATGTTCCTCATGATCTGAAAACAACTGTGCTGTTTTATTGTGAATCCCTTAACTGGTTCTAGAATTAAGCTACCATTTATTTTCAGACTTAGGCAATTTTGGTATATTGGTGGAGGGTTTGTATGCAAAAAATCAAAAGAATGAGGAGGAAAAAACTAGTTTGTCATGACATTATGTCTAACCACAGTATCTATCTTATGGAAGTGCTTCTTAGTATTTCTTTTTTTCTTTTTTTACTGTTATTAAATTTTTTCTATGCATCATACATCATTTCTCAATCCAATTTAGAATCATTTCCCTTTCCATGCCCCCCACCCCACCTGAGTTCCTGGACTCTGCCATACATGCCTTGCATCTATTCCTGAGTCCAGAGATTTTTTTTTTTCAAAGCAGAGGCTTATTGTTTTGGGGAGAACCTGTTTCAGTCTTTTTTTCCAGTTATTTTGTTGTTGTTGTTCTCTCCAACTTGTATTGCACATATATATTTGCATAAATATATACATACATACATACATATGTACATACATACATACACATATCACCTGAATTGGAGGATTTTCTTTTCTTTTTCTTTTTCTTTTTTTGGCTAAAAGATGCCATGTTTTATTTAAGGAAGAATTTGAAGGTTCCTCCTTGGAAAGCCCAAACAACCATCAATCTTGCCTTTGTGCTCCACACTGGAGTCTTATATTGTGCATCTTAGACAGGTTCTAGAATTAACCTACCATTTATTTTCAGACTTTAAATTTTTGGTATATGATAGTGGGTATGTATGCATATTTTAGAGTAATATAAAACTAAAATGGAAAAATGTGAATCAAGAAATATGATATGGAAATAACATATAGTTTGTTTTCAGAAGACATAATTCTGAGTATTTCTTATGTAAAGCTGCTCGAGCTATTGTCCAAGCCTTTTCTAAAATATTATATGGTAGTTAAAAGTATCAGGCTGGTGTAACTTGCCTTTCTGGCCACTTAACAACTATACTTAAGGCCCATATCAATTTGGCCAAGGGACTTAAGGGATAACTTTGTTCCTTGCCCACAGAGGTCAACTAAGTCCCAAGGGATTTTGCACTGGGTTATATCTTGAAATGTCCTGCAAATGTGAGTCACCAGTCTTCCTGTGTAGGGAGGTCTTGAAAATCCACTAATGAGACTTCAGCCAGTGTCTAGTATATAAAGAGGAAAGTCTGCTCATGCTTCAAAAAGGTAAACCTGGTCGAACAGAACCTCAATTTGTCTGTGAATGGATGGAGCTGGTAAATGAAAAGCAAAACGGAGCCAAGGGCTCCCTCCCCGCTTCCAAAACCTGAGTGACCCCTGAGGACCAGATCCTCAACTAACCTTAACAAAAACCTTGTTTAATTTGAGCTAACAGTGTGGCCTTAAGCATCCAAAAGGAAAGTATAACCAGAAATAAATAAATAATAAAGTCTGAGAAATTGTACTTCAGTTATAAAACTTGAGATCTTAGTAAAAAGACAAAAAGTAAAAACAAACAAACAAAAAAGAGCACAGTTGTTTTGCCTGTCTTACTGGCAAGTGCAGCTACCCTGTGGCTGCCACTGCTTTTGTCATCCTTCAAAGACATGAAATACAGCTTTTCAACCTTCCAATATGGACTGAAGACTCATGTCTCTCTAAGAATCCTCCAAACCTTCAGTGTAAGATGGGGACTACTGAGACATCTAGCTTGTGGACTGAGCTACTACTGGGGTTTCAACCTCTTCAGAGGTGCTGTTGTTGGACTACCCAAGCTATAACATGGAGGCCAGTACAGTTTGATCATGACAGGACGTGGTGCTTACTGGACCTCATTTGGTGAACATGAGAAGGGAAAACCCTAGTGTGGAACACAAGGGCAGGACTGATGGTTGTATGGGCTTGCCAAGGATGAGCCTTCAAACATGACATTTTTCAACCTAATTTTTTTAAAAAAGAAAGAAATCATAAGCTGAAGATGCTAAAAGATATATGTGTCATGCATATATGCATATTTTGGAATGATGCATATTGGAAGGAACAACAACAAAGAAGACTGGGCCTTGCCTGGTATGGTGGCACACGCCTTTAATCCTAGAACTTGGGAGGCAAAGGCAGACAGATCTTTGTGAGTTCAAGGCCAGCCCGGTCCATAGAGTGAGTTCCAGGACAGCTGGGGCTACAGGGAGATCCTGTCTTGAAAAAACAAAACAAAACAAAACAAAAAAGTCTGGGTCAAAGAACTGACTGAAATGGTGAACTACTGCTCAAAACAGTAAACTTCTGTGTTGAAAATTTTAAAAGAGACTGAAAAAAATGAAAAACGTGTTTGGCAGAATGTATGAGCTCTGGTGGGGTGGGGGGCAAGTAATGGGGAATGGGTCTACACTTGCTTGGAAATTTTGTATGAAATACACAAAGCTTCAATAAAAATTGACTTTAAAAATGATTTATAAAATGTAGTGGAATTTTAAATGTTACTTCTTCCTTGTTTTTCTTTTTAGGTACTGAGTATTGAACTCAATACACTCTAACACATGCTAGGCATATAGTCTACTTATTTAGAAATAACCATCTCATCCCTTCAGTAATTTTATTGGCAAAATTACTATAAGGGGAATGACTTTTCACTGATGAGTTTTGTAGTCATAAAATCTTATTATTTGTGGACAATACAAATCCATCATCATTTTATTCATTTAGTTCATGTTAACTGCACATAAATGTTATTGGGATTTGAGCTGTACCCAGCTAGTGCATAGACATTGTTTATATTCTTTGAGTATTTTAAATTCAAAGAAGAGGAGAGAGATATATTTATAGTTCTAGTGTATGTCTAAAATATGTTGATGGGAATTAGACACAAAAAAGGAAGAAATAGTGAGGGATTTAGTTTAAATATGGAGTCAGTTTCTGAAAGTGTCTGTTTCCATGGCTGCCATGACAAATTATCACCAAGTTGGGCAAATAAACAGTAGAAAGTTATCCTCTTGTTATTCTGTAGGTTAGAATAAGCTGTGGAATGCGGATTGGTTTCTGTGTGTGGAATTCTTGATATAAAATTATGATTTTTACTCTTTGGGTATCTTAGAAAGTGTCTGTGGGAATCATTTGTTTCTAAACCACCCCGGTGATGGCCAGAATTTGATTTACTATGATTTTCGGGCTAAGATGGTAGGGCCTTGATAACTGTTATCAAGATCACTTTCTGCTCTGGTGTAATTCTTGCTTCCTCTTCTGCTTATATGGCCCTCCATTAGCAAGGGCTCTGTTCACTCATGCTTTGAATCTCTTTGATTCTACTGTGGCTCTGCTTCTTCCTTTACACTTTTCTCTGCTGTTTTACTTTTCCTTTAAGAACTTGTATGTTCATCTTGAGAACCCAGAATAATCAATTTTAAACCAATATGAATGGCAATTTAGCCTTTCTCAGCAGTACCTAGATTATGATCATACCTAAATTTTGTTTTTGTTGGGATATATTTAAATTATGTCTGTACACAATTCAAAGATGAATCAAATCCTCTATTTGTCTCAATAAGAAAGCCTTCCATAGCCTCCAAATACTTGGAACTTCTGTCCCCAGTTTGTGGCATTATTTGAGATGGGTCACTAAACCTTTAGTAGGTGTAGCCATACTGAAGGAAGTTTCTCATTATGGGTGAGCTTTGAGAGTTCTTAAGTTTTGGCATATTTCCAGTAGGTCTGCTTCCTGTGCATGCTTGGAGATTTGAGTGCTTGTCTTTCTGCTGCAGCCTCCTCTGCCACCAAGATTACAGGCCATTTTGGGGTCTAACCCTCTAGAATTGTAAGCTCAAATAAACCTTTCCTTTTATAAATCCCACTGATCACAGTGTTTTATCAAAGCAACAGAAAAGTAATACAAATCTAACACACACACACATACACAGAGACAGACAGTAATTACAAAAAGTAATACACAGTAATTACAAAAGTAATACACACACATACAAAGAGAGACAGACAGATAGGCACAGATTTAACAATTCTTTAAAGATTAAACTTATGATCTATGACAGAGCTTATTGTTTCTTTAAGCTACCTTAGCATGGTAGCAAATTTTCATCTAATGATCAAATTCTGTAACCATATACCATTGCGATCCTTGGCCTTAGTTAGAGATTCTTTTCACAATAAATGGTGGTGAATGAAGAAATTATTGTTCACTCAAGCCTGAGAAAATGTGGCAGTTGAATACTAAGATCTGACTAAAACAGTTGTACTACACTGCCTGCTCTAAGGCTCAGGGAATATTTTGGAATAAGGAGTGGAATGTACAGAAGAGCCAGAAGATAAGGAGAAGGGCTATGGAATGCTATCTTCTGGGCATGGTGCTTCCAGTGCAATCATGAATAAACAAGAGCTGTGCTTAGCTACCCTGGATCTGTACGAGAATGGATCTGTGCAAAGATGGGATCTGTCAACAATCATGATGGGAGACAAGATCCCCACACACTATTAGCTACAGATGAATTATAGTGGAGCAGTAGACACCATCTTTGATATGCACACACCAGTGGATCTACCATGCTTTGTTAGATAGCACCATATCCAAGATCATTCAGACTGCCTGAATATACTCGAGGTGGAGGGTGTCACAAAGCGAAACATAAAGACATGAGCATTGAGTGGAGTCTTGTAGGGATGAGGGGGCATACAGGGGTGTGGGTCACAAAAGACGGTGGCTGAGAGGGTAAGGATAGTGAATGTCTTGCACACATGTGTTAAAGAACAAAATTTAATCTTTAGGAAAATTCCTAAAATAAAATATTTAAAACAAACTACAAAAAGAAATTTAAAATAAAAATAAAATGCAAAAGCCACAACTACCAGCATTACAAAAAAAAAAAAAAAACAGTTGGGATGACATACATCTCTCAAATGTCATTCTCTGTATTTGCTCATTTTCAAATACTATTTGTTGAATGAGACACATTTTAATAAGTATTGTGAACATTAGGAGATATTTCAAGATTTGATGTGCAATATCATTTTGTGAGATATTCATATGGATGAGAAAGACAAACCACAAAACATCTCCAAATTTATATTTCTAATTTTTAATCTTGAAATATACTGATTTAAAAAATAGGAAAAACATGTATTTTTTTTTTTTCTGAAAAAGTGAGATAAACTGTTTCCAGTAGAAAGTAATGTGTGAAAAGAGATAAATTAATAGTGTAAAGTTCTTGGAAAAAATGGGAGGAGGGATTCCAACCACAGTTGCAGGTATTGCTATTCCACAGCTGTAAACTCTCTCCCATTAAACCTGGGAGGAAGGCTATAAGGATGATTGATGACTCTGATAAGATTGTAGGTAGAAGGACTGGAAGCCAATACACTCTTTCTTAAGCGGGACTCAAGTATCTGCCAAGTGTAATGGGGAACAGCCAGGTCAGGATGCTGGAAGAATGTATAGGAATGTTTAAAAATAGCTATTGTGTGGGCTGGCAGAAGAAAATGATTATGTGAAGAGAGCCTAATTGTCCTCTGAGAGTTTTAGAAGGTATTGTGAACCATTATGAAGCTATAATAATTAAGACAGTTTGAAAATGTTGTAATAATAGACAAATAAAGTAGGCATACATAATAGAGTCTGGAAATAGACCCACACAAATAGAGAACATAAATAAATACAGAGTCCCTATCCAATAGGATATGGCTTGCATGTTTTATAATTTTATTTTGACAGTTATACATAGCTTCAGATTGAATTGCTTCTTAGCAAACATGTCAATAATTAAATCTGTGATAAAATCTGTAAAATATTTAGAGGTTGCTGCTGTATACTATCTTTTCTACCTCAGGTAGAAAATTACTCATTCTTGGGACTGGAGAGATAGCCTAGCGGTTAAGAGCACCGACGCTCTTGCAGAGGACCCGGGTTCGATCCCCAGCACCCACGTGGCGGCTAAGAACCGTCTGTAACTCCAATTCCTGGAGAACTCCAGTTCCAGGGGAATCCGAGACCCTCTTCTGACCTCCGCGGCATTGCACGACACGGGTGCACAGACCTGCATGCAGACAGTACATTCATACACATACAAAGATAAATAATTAAAAAAAAAAAAGAAAGAAAATTACTCATTCTTAGATTAATTTAAGCGTAATTAGCAAAAAGTAAACTTAACAGAGTTCAATTTGAGGATATTAGCCTAAATCCAACTTAACAGAGAATGCAGCTTTTAAATATTTGAAATTTTAGAGCATCATATACACCTACACAGTTCTCATAACAAAGGGTACACTGTTTCATTGCTGCCAAACCCAACAGACAAATGCCGTGTAGCACAAAAGAAGTGTAGTACAATGGGAATCATCCTGATGAACACCATGATGCAGAATTTAAAAGAATAATCTATTGCCAGATTGGTGTATGGCACACTTCCTTAATCCCATGCATTGGGAGGCAAGAAGGCAGGGGGATCTCTGTGAGTATCAAGGCCAGCCTAGTCTACAGAGCAAGATCCAAGCCAGCTAGTACTAAGGGAGACACTGTCTCAAAAAAAAAAAAAAAAAAAAAAAAAATCTTAAACCAGATCAAAGAACTTTAAGAACGCACAAAGAACTCAAAGAGGATAAGCATAAAATTGTGATGGAAGCTCAAGAAAATGCAAATATGAGGTTGAATGAAATAACAAAACAATTCAGGACTTGAAAGGGGAATTCACAAAAAAGATAGAAATATTGAAGTAAACCCAACCTAAAATGAAGATGGAATTGAAAAGTAAATTTGAAGAAGACTGTGAACTTAATAAAAAATTAATAAAAATAAAATCACCCTATAAATTAGCATTTATATTAACTTTCTCCAAATTCTTCTTAAATTATAAAACTTAAATCTAAGAAATGTTTTAAATGCTCCCATCCATTTTTTTTCAAGTTTCTCAAAACAATTTAAACAGGCTGCCTATGCTATTACTATTAAATCTTTAAGTTGTTATCTATTTTTTTATATTTCAAACAGCTTCCTGAATTTTAATTTAAATACTGAACTATTGGTTTTCTATTGGTAATATGTAAGAAAATAATGAGTTTTTACTACCCTCAGGCTTTTAAAAAATATTCATGCTTTGGCAATTTTATAGCTTTGTATAACGTATTTGGAGCATATTTACCCCCTCTTGTCAAGGTTTTAACTACTTGCAAACTGAAACAAAATAAGAATTTATTCTTCCAAGGTTAATTTTTGTTTTAAAACAGCTAGATTTTGATTGATATCAGGGATCTCCCAAGACCAACTGAAGCACAGGTAAGAGCTGGGTGCTTCAGCCAGGCAGATTGTTTGATTGGATTTCATTGTCTTTGTTGATCTTTGGCCTGATTGGCTGGTGTGGCTGTGGGGGTGGAGTAATCCTCCCAGCTGGTATAAAAGGTGGGTTTGTGTGAGTCTTGAGATTGAGATCGGTGATCTCCCAAAACCACCTGAAATACAGGTAGGAGCACTGCCTGCCTCCCAGCCAACTGGGATTATGGAAGGAAGGAGTGTCCAAGTGGATCCAGTAGATTCCTTGGAGAAACTTCAGAACAGAAAGGGAAGAGTGAATTGGACTTCCAATAGAAAGCCTAGTGCTTAGAGAAGTCAATACTCCATAAGCAATGAGAAAAGGAGAGAAATAAATCAAACAAACAAGGAAGGCATCTGAAGGAGGCAAGCAAAGCAAGCCTTCAACACAGTGAAGAGGCATTTTGGATTCACATCAGAATACAGGCAAGGAGAAGCCCATATGCCAGGAACACGAAGAAGAGACAACATGGGAAAGGTGCGGGATAATCCCACACCAAGCTCTACCAAACCTGTGAAAGATTCCTACAGTGGGATATCCCTGGGGATGGCCCAGGAACAGATATTAGAAGTAAATTATGAACATTCTTAAAGAAGTACAAGGTTATAAAGAGCAAAGAATTAAGAAAAGAGAATGAATAACTCAAAAAGGACTTAAAGAGACAGAATGACAAACTCCGGAAGGAAGTGGAAACACTGAAAAGATCCCATGTTGAAAAAGGAAAACAACCAGCAAAGCAAAGAGCTACAGGAAGAGATTGAGAAGCTCCAAAAGGAAGTAGAAATACTAAAGAAATCAGAAGAGGAAATGAAAAAGGAAATCAAACACTCATCCAATCAGGAGGAAAGGAATGGAAAAAGCCTCAAAAGCAGAATGGAGGAAGCAGAGCAAAGAATATCAGACCTGGAAGATAACACAAAACAATTAAAACTTCAAGTAAAGATTATGAAAAACTTAAAAATACACAAAAGTGGAACAACCAGGAAATGTGGGACACTATGAAAAGATGAGACCACCACATCATAGGAATAGAGGAAGGAGAAGAATCCCAAGAGAATGGTATTGATCAGATCTTCAAGAGAATAATAGATAAAATTTCCCCAAACTAAAAACAGACAAATACAAATATAACAAGTACATAGAACTAGAAACAGACAAAATCAGAAAAGAAACTCTCCACACCGTATCATAGTTAAAATGCTAGGTGCCCAAAACAAAGACAAAATTCTGAAAGCCACAAGAGAAAGACAACAAGTGACCTATAAAGGGAAACCTATCAGAATTATAGCTGACTTCTCAGTACAAACTATGAAAGCAAGAAGAAAATGGAGCAAAGCATTCCCAGTGTTAAAGGACTATAGATGCAAACTCAGGTTAATATACCCAGCAAAAATGTCGATTAGAGTTGAAGGAGAGAGGAAAACATTCCATGACACAAACAAAATGAAAGAATACATGTCTGGAAAACCAACCCTTCAGAGAATACATGAAGCAATTCAAAGGACAGAAGAAAGGAACAACCATCCCCAAGCACCTAGAAAGAGAAATAAATAAAAGCATAACTGCAGAAGTAGAAACCTGAGACAAAACCACAAATGGATAACGTGAAAGGAAGCAACACAAACATAACAGTCATAACCTTAAATATTAATGGAATAAATTCCCCAATCAAAAGACATAGACTGGGAGATTGGATTACAAAACAGAACCCATCGATATGCTGTCTACAAGAAACACATCTTACCTTCAAGGACAGACACCACCTTAAAGTGAAAGGATGGAAAAAGTTATTCCAAGCAAATAGTACCAAAAAGAAATCAGGTTTGCTATTTTAATATCAGACAAAATAGACTTCAAAGTAAAAGAAATCAGAAGAGACAAAGAAGGCCATTACATTTTTATCAAAGGAACAATTATGAATATATATGAGGCACACTCTGATGCACCAAACTTTATAAAGATAATTCCCCAGGAACACAAGTCACACACTAACCCCAGTACACTCATAGTAGGGGACTTCAATACCCCACTGAGGCCTTTGCACAGGTCAACAGGACAAAGAATATACAGAGAAACATCTGAACTGAATGATATCATACACCAAATGGACCTCACAGACATCTACCAATTATTCCACCCTAATAACAGAGAATACACTTTCTACTCAGCACCCCACAGAACATTCTCACAAATCAACCACATTCTAGGACACAGAAGAAACCTCCACAAATACAAAAAGATTGAAATAATTTCATGCATTCTATCAGACCACAGTGCAATAAAGCTCAATATCAACACCAGGATAAGCCCTACTATCTACAAGATCTCATGGAGACTAAACAGCACACTCTTGAATAATGAATGGGTCAAGGAAGAGATAAAGAAAGAAATAAAAGCATCCCTGGAACTGAATGACAATGATAATACAACACAATCAAACCTATGGGATACCTTAAAAACAGTCCTTAAAGGGAAGCTTATAGCCCTGGGTGCCTACATTAGAAAAACATAAAGAGTGCAAGTGAATGATCTAACACTGCAGCTAAAAGCACTTGAGAGACAACAACAGATGAACCCTAAACACAACAGACAGGAAGAAATAACAAAAATCAGAGCAGAAATCAATGAAATAGAAACAAAGAAAATGATACAAAAAAAAAATCAATGAATCCAAAAGTTGGTTTGTTAAAAGAATAAACAACATAGACAGACCTCTAGCCCAGTTAACCAAAAGAAAGAAGGAACAACTCCAAATCAATACAATCCATGATGAAAAGGGAAATATCACAAAAGACAATGAAAAGATCCAGAAAATCATACTGGAATACTTAAAAAACCCATACTCTACCAAGTTTGAAAACCTATAAGAAATGGATGAATATCTGAAATCCTGGGAATCACCAAAGCTCAACCAAGAAGAGATCCACAGCTTAAATAGACCCATAGTACATGAAGAAATTGAAGATGTAATAAGAAACCTCCCAACTTAAAAAAGCCCAGGCCCAGACGGTTTCATGGCAGAAGTCTATAAAACATCTCAAAAAGACTTACAACCATTATTACTGAAATTGTTTAGAAGGATACAAACAGAGGGAATTCTGCCAAATTCCTTCTATGAAGCCAGTATCACTTTATTACCAAAACCAGGCAAAGATACAACCAAATATGAGAATTATACACCCATCTCCCTGATGAACACAGATGCCAAAATTCTAAACAGGATACTGGCAAATCACATGCAGACCCACATCAAGAAGATCATCCATCATGACCAAGTTGGATTCATACCAGAGATGCAGGGATGGTTCAACATACGAAAATCAATAAACATCATCAAACACATAAACGGAATCAAAGACAAAAACCACACCATCATCTCAATTGATGCTGAAAAAGCCTTTGACAAAATCCAGCATCCCTTCATGCTTAAAGTCCTAGAAGGAATTGGATTGGAGGGATCATTCCTCAATGTAATCAAAGCCATATACAGGAAACCCACAGCCAATATCATCCTAAATGGGGAAATGACGGAAACATTCCCTTTAAAGGTAGGAACTCGGCAAGGCTGCCCCCTATCACCACTCCTCTTCAATATAGTGCTTGAAACACTTGCTAGAGCAATAAGGCAAGAAAAGGATATTAAAGGAGTACTAATTGGAAAAGAGGAAGTCAAACTATCCCTATTTGCTGATGATATGATTGTTTACTTAAGAGATGCAAAAAACTCCACCAGAAAACTCCTAGAAACGATTAACAGCTTCAGCAAAGTGGCAGGATACAAAATTAACCTTAGAAAATCAATGGCCTTTCTTTACACCAAGAACAAGCAACTGGAGAAAGAATTCAAAGAGACCTTCCCACTCACAATAGCCTCAAAAACAATAAGATACCTAGGAACAAACCTAACCAAAGACACCAAAGACCTCTACAACAAAAATTTTAAACCCTTAAAGAAAGAAATTGAAGAAGACCTCAGAAGATGGAAAAACCTCCCATGCTCATGGATTGGGAAAATTAACATTGTAAAAATGTCCATTTTACCAAAACTCTTGTATAGATTTAATGCAATCCCAATCAAAATCCCCAAGAGTTTCTTCACAGGCTTGGAAACAAAAGTTCTTAAATTCATTTGGAGAAACAAAAGACCCCGAATAGCCAAATCAATCCTGAGTGAAAAGAGCTACACAGGAGGGATCTCTATACCAGATTTTAAACTATACTACAGGGCTATAGTCATAAAAACAGCCTGGTACTGGCACAAAAACAGACCTGTTGACCAATGGAACAAAACCGAAGATCCAAATCTGAGCACATACAATTTCAGCCATCTCATATTTGACAAGGGGGCCAAGAAACCACAATGGAGAAAAGACAGCATCTTCAGCAAGTGGTGTTGGCAAAACTGGATCACCACTTGTAGAAGAATGAAATTAAACCCCTACCTCTCACCCTGTACAAAAGTCAACTCCAGATGGATTAAAGACCTCAACGTGAAACCCCAAACTCTGAAGGTGATAGAAGAAAAAGTTGGCAGCAGACTACAAGACATAGGCGTAGGAAAAGACTTCCTAAATCAGACAGCAGCTGCACAAGAATTAAGGTCGACAATTGACAAATGGGACCTCATCAAACTCAAAAGCTTCTGTACATCAAAAGAAACAATCAAGGAAGTGAAGAGAAATCCCACAGAGTGGGAGGAAACCTTCACTGCAGATACATCTGACAAAGCATTGATTTCCAGAATATATAAACTACTCAAAAAACAAAGAAAAAAGAAAACAAATGACCCGCTCAATAGATGGAGCAAAGAACTGAACAGAGACTTCACAAGCGAGGAATTAGAGATGTCTGAGAAACACCTCAAGAACTGCTCAACATCACTAATCATTAAGGAAATGCAAATGAAAACCACTTTAAGATATCATCTTACTCCAATAAGACTGGCTAGGATCAAGAAAACAAATGATACCAAGTGCTGGAGAGGTTGTGGGGAAAGGGGAACACTCATCCACTGCTGGTGGGAATGTAAACTCGTACAGCCACTATGGAAAGCAGTGTGGAGAACCCTTGGAAGACTTGGAATGAACTTGCCACCCGACCCAGCCATACCACTCCTGGGCATGTACCCTCAAGACTTACGCCACCACAGAGATACATGCACGGCCATGTTTATTTCAGCTCTCTTCACAATAGCAAGGAGCTGGAACCAACCCAAATGCCCCTCAACTGATGAGTGGATAGAGAAAATGTGGTACATCTACACAATGGAGTTCTATGCAGCAGTAAAGAAAGACGACATCATGAGCTTTGCAGGAAAATGGCTGGAGCTAGAGGACATCATGCTGAGTGAAGTAACACAGTCCCAGAAAAACAAACGAAGAATGGTATCCCTCATCTGTGGATGCTAGTGCCAATTACCTAGTTGTAAGTATTTCTTGCGCATGGCCCCTTGAGCTTTTGTCCAAAGCAGTTGGGAGTGATGCATATTGGAAACAACAACAACAACAACAACAACAGCAACAACAACAACAACAACAACAGAAAGGACTGCATCAAAGAAATGACTGAAACAGTGAACTTCCATTCAAAACAGTCAACTTCCACAGGCAGAATATTGAGAAAGCCTGAGAAAGAGATGAAAAGCATGTTTGGCAGAATGCATGAGCTCTGGTGGGGTGGGGGGATGGGGGGACATGGGTCCAGATTTGACAAAAAATATAAATTTTTAAAAAAGATGAAATGCACAAAAATTCAATTAAAATTATACAAAAAATAAAATTTTAAAAATTCAAAAAAGATAAGTGTTCAACATCATTAATCATTAAGGAAATGCAAATCAAAACCACTCTAAGATATCATCCTACTCCAGTAAGACTGGCTAGGATCAAAAAACAAATGATACCAAGTGCTGGAGAGGTTGTGGGGAAAGAGGAACACTCATCCACTGCTGGTGTGAATGTAAACTCGTACATCCACTATGGAAAACAGTGTGGAGATCCCTTGGAAGACTTGGAATGAACTTGTCACCTGACCCAGCCATACCTCTCCTGGCATGTACCCACAAGTCTCATCGTACTGCAGAAATACATGCACAGCCATGTTTATTGCAGCTCTCTTCACAATAGCAAGGAGTTGGAACCAACCCAAGTGCCCCTAAACTGATGAATGATTAGAGAAAATGTGGTATGTCTACACAATGGAGTTCTATACAGTGCTAAAGAAAGATGATATCATGAGTTTTGCAGGTAAATGGATGGAACTAGAAGATATTATGTTAAGTGAAGTAACACAGTCCCAGAAAAACAAATGATGAATGGTATCCCTCATCTGTGGATGCTAGTGCCAGTTACCTAGTTGTAAGTATTTCTTGTGCATGGCCCCTTGAGCTTTTGTCCAAGTAGTTGGGAATGATGCATATTGGAAACAACAACAACAGAAAGTACTGCATCAAAGAACTGACTGAAATGGTGAACTTCTGCTCAAAACAGTCAACTTCCCCATGGAAAATTTTGAGAAAGACTGAGAAAGAGATGAAAAGCATGTTTGGCAGAATGTATGAGCTCTGGTGGGGCGGGGGGATAGGGTGGGAGACATGGGTCTAGATCAGATTAGTTACATAATCTTGTACAAAAAATATACATAATAATTTTTTTAAATCATAAAAAGCTAGATTTTTTTGAGCAACAAAAAATATGAACTTTAGTGTCTTTCATTACAGTTTTAGCTTCTCAAAACTGAAACATCTGAAATATGGAAAGTCAAGGCTTAAAATAGCTATCAATTTCTAAATCCTCTGATGACAAAACTAGCTAGATTCTAAACCACTCTCATTCCTCAAAACTAGTGTATTGTCCTTATGGTTGTTCAATAACTAAACTTTTATGTCAAATCCAAGAAAAGACCTAAAAGAATAATAACTATTTCGACCCCCATTCCCAGCTCATCTAGGCTGAAGAGGCAATGTAAAATGTGTAAAGGGGTCCAAAGTCTCTGATAAATCCTCTTTCTTCTTGATCAGGCAGGCCATGGAGATGCCAGAGGTTGTGCACTAATCATTATGCATTGCACATAACAGAGGGTTATCAAAAAGTCAATGTTTGTAATGCTTCCAAAATAACCCACATGGTGAGCAACCCTCCCTCCTTTAAAACTGTTCCTCTACAACAGGTAGAGGAATAGATAAAAAGGTCAAAAGGCTGTCCCTAATCCCCTAAAAGTTAACACCCATCAGAGAAGATCTAACAGAACAGAACCAAAAGAGGTTATTTTTTTGCATCTACATGGTCTTAAATACTCATCAGCAAGGTAGAACCAAAGATTAATATGACTAGTTTTACTACAAACAAATGTTTAACACCCTCCAACAGATGTTCTTATCCCAACCTTGTTCGAGTGTTAGACCTGGTTCTCCCAATGGTCTACTACACTAGCCCACTGTATTCTCACAGGGGACCCAATAAACAAACACATACCAATCTGCCAGCCTTACCTCATGCCATCCCAAGGTTGTCTCACTTTGAATTAGTCCTGAGTCCTTCTTCTTTGGGAATGCTCACATTATTTAGAGTATAAGCTTATCTTATATTCCAAATTGCCTACTCATTTTTATTCACACTAGTTCATTAATTAAATTACTGAATAAAGATAGGGATGCACAGAAGACAGCAGCCTAAACCATACATTCAATTAAACATTGCTGCATCATTCAACTATAGTGAGGTTGGATGGACTGATGGGTCTAAGGATGGTTGGATAGATGGATGAATAGACAGGGAGAAAATTTTAAGAGATATCTCTTTCCACAAAGAAATGAAGGGATATTATGAAATTATTTTTAGACAATGATTAATAGAAACTAGAAAATTTTAAATAAAGGAGTACATTGAAATTTCCAGTTTATTCACAGAATAAGTAACTTCAATAGCATTCTAATACTGTTGTGAAATATGTATTCAGAACATATGTTTCATTCTGCATATTAACTCATCTGTGTACACAAGGAAATTGTTTAGGTCACAAAATAAGGAACCTTTGAAATTGATCAGGGTCAAAATTAATATTAAAGAGAAGAAGTCAATGCTAGAAAATGACTCATAAAATAAAGGTATTTGCCACAAGGCCAGATGACATGATTTACCCTTGGAATTCACATGGGAGAAAAAGAGAACTATTCAGCGAGTTGTTCTCTGACCTCTACTTGTGCTAATGTGCACAAAATATTTTTTAATTGTAATAAATTTTAATGGAAAATTAATTGATAAAAGTAATATATATATATATATATATATATATATNTATATATATATACCACAGATGTTGACATTTTTATCAATATATAACTTGTCTGAGATTACAAAATGTTCATTTAACTGCTTCTTCACAAAAACTATAATAAAAACAAATACAAAAGCTTGTCAAAAGTGACAGATAAAGGTTATATTTTTGTTATTAGATTTATTATTTTTCAATTTACTTGTAAAGTTTTTATTTATTTTGCATCTAAATAATTTCTACTAACCTAAGCATTGCCTTAAGGTTCTTTTAAAGCAATAGTTAATCTGAAAAATGCTTTGGGAAAAACTTGGAGTTCATCTTTCTTCTTTGTGTACTGGGAAGAAGTGCTCAGCAGAACAATTTTAAGGGCAATAGAATGTGTCTGTTCTTTGTGATTGTCTGGCTTTTCTGGTCCACAGATACCACTAAATTGGTTCAGAAAACCCAGTTGTCTCAATCATCTCTCCCATCAACAAACATCAAACATAAACCTAATAAAAGTTTGCAAAGAGTACTATATATTTCAGCATTTGAAAATTGTTAAAATCTAAGAAGTCAAAGAAAACAGCAAGAATGAGTTTCCAGCCTTGTTGGGTCTGATCATGCTAGGACTGAGTTTTTCAGATAGCACAGCTCTGAGATGTATGGATTCAGTTTGACAGTGGATTCTCCCCAGGCAACACACATTTCACTTATCAGTGACTATAGTGGCACACAAATAAACCACAGCACTGGGAGACCAGCCAACAAAAGTTGTCTCACAAAAAAAATGTAAACTAAAACTGCAAAGCAATTATTTGCAGTTGCATTGCCCCAGTTAGAATGTGATTAAATCTAAAAGAATTTTTCATTAATTCTCACTTCACATTTGGCATAAATATAATTCTAATTTTTTTGTGTTTGAAAGTTCTCTTTTTATTTATTAATTTTTATGTGAATGAGTGTACTGTCTGCATGTAGGTTGGTGCACCCGTGTCATGCAATGCCTCGGATGTCAGAAGAGGGCATCGGATTACCTTGGAACTGGAGTTAAAGATGGTTCTTAACCACCATGTGGGTGCTGGGAATCGAACCCAGGTCCTCTGCAAGAGCAGTCGGTGCTCTTAACCGCTGACCCATCTCTCCAGCCCCATAGTTCTAATTTGTATTCTGAATAAATGTAGAATCTTTTATTATATATTTAAATATTTAGCTGACTTGAACTCTAATCATATGTCACATATACATGGGTATAAATATTTTTAAGATAGAGATAGAAAAAGAAATGGAGATAAAATTAATATTTATTCATTTATTACATATACTTATTTCATTAACTAAATTTATTAAGTGCAAACTGGGAATGTAATTAACAGTAAAGATCAATGATAATAAATAATTTACACTATGAAATGTTAACTCAAAATAAATATTTCACTTTACATCGAATGAAAGCATCAATGGTATAACCCAGGTTTGATTCCCAGCACCCACATGATTTCTAACAACAGTCAATAACTCCAGTTCCAGAGGAATTCAACACTTTCTTCTGACTCTGCGGCCATTGTACCCATAGGTGCACTTACATTCAGGCAGTAAACTTATACACATAAAATAAAAATATTAAATAAAAACTAAAACTACAGGTGATAGAATCTTTCCACTACCTCTTCACAAGAGCCAGGGGAAGAGGTGCATGAAAATATGGCCCTTGCTTACAGAAACGGTGAGAGCATGCACAAAGCCCATGAAAATTCAAGGAGACAAAACCCTGGCACAGAACCGTGGAAATGGGCATCAGGCCCCGAGAATTTTGGGGGAGCTGATTACTACTGGGTGAGGAAGAGTTGTTCTTCTTTACAACATTTACTAGACTTCAGAGACTTCAGGAGATGCCAACTTGATTTGATAGAACTTATAAATAATAGAGTGCCTGAAATCCAGTGAGGAGTATGGGAGGGCATGGAGAGGGTATGGGATATAAAGATGATTAAGCTGTGTATGAAATATACAAAACTTTAATAAAAATAAATGAAAACTACAGATGTTAAAATCCTTTATATCATATGAATTTTGGAAAGTGATTATTTATTATATGAATATTGCATACATTTTTTATATGATTGCAATATACTTTACAGCACCAGGTTATACTCTACATGTAAACATGAAAGCTTACTGTGGAAGTAAAGAAAATAAATTGCTTCAACTTTTATTATAATTTTGACATTTTGTCTGCTCACATCTAATCAGTTTTATCATAGGAAATTGTGGTTTTTTAGATTGAATGACTTATAATATTTAAAATTAAATCCAACCTGACATTTCTAAGCACAAACCTTTTCAGGTGTTTATGGGATATGCTGATCTCATTATATGTGGGGCAGCTGCCACTGAGCAGCAGCAAAAGTACAGAGAGCAGCTCCCTAAGCAGGGAGCTCTGCCAGTCTAAATATACTGTACCTGATGTCCATAAGCCACCATCTGGGCAGCAAGGGCATGTCTCCAGATTCCTGATACTGCAGATCTTAACAGCATTGTGAACTATACACTGCCTCTGCAGCAGGAGTATGAACCCATGGGAAGAGGGGCAGGTGGCAAACATTTCTACCAAGCTTGTTGATAGAATAAGTGCATACGTTTAAATAACTTCTGAATGTGAGCCAAGAATTGTCTGCTGTTCTTGCCAACTAACCTATTGCTATTCAGTCTCTTCACCTGCTTCACTCCCTAGAGAGCTATACACGCAGTCCTCACCAGC
This sequence comes from Rhizomys pruinosus, assembly GCA_009823505.1. Lineage (NCBI taxonomy): Eukaryota > Metazoa > Chordata > Mammalia > Rodentia > Spalacidae > Rhizomys > Rhizomys pruinosus. The sequence continues at coordinate 1,321,340 of VZQC01001084.1, read as the reverse complement.
TGCCCCGCTGGAGACAACTTGGCTGTGACACTAGAGAAAAGCTATAAGGCCAAACTTTGTGCAACAATTGGATTCTCCACCTTCAATGTACAATCAGGCTGTTTTGTTACCAGTTTGCTTTTGACTATTCAAGAAAACAAAATGATGGCAGGTGATGTGATGTGGCATAAAATTACATTAGAACTAAACTTATTTCTTAAGACCTGTATTTTACAATGTAAAAAGAGTAGCAAAAAAGAGAATTAGAATAATGCAGTTAACCTCTTCATAAAATATGTATTAATTAAGCCGGGCATGGTGGTGCACGCCTATAATCCTAGCACTTGGGAGGCAGAGGCAGGCAGATCTTTGTGAGTTCAAGGCCAGCCTGGCCTACAGAGCGAGTTCCAGGACAGCTGGGGCTACAGAGGGACCCTGTCTGGAAAAGACCAAAAAAAATGTATTAATTAAATAAAATGCTGCAAGTTGGATTTTCTTTCTTTACATTTTGCCTATCTTCTTCATTTTCTTAGTTTTATTTTCATTTTTTCAAATTAACTAGTGCCTATGACCTTACTCTATTCTTTTTCTGCCATCATATATGAATTATGTGGTTGTCACAAACCATGTTTCATGGGTCACCAGTAGCAACATCATTTGGGAACTGGGTAAACAGTAGAAAAAAATATCAGTCCAAGGCTTAGACCTCCACTAAATTATGATCTGCATTTTGAACAGAATGACTATGACTATCTCTACATGTTAAGTTATGGCTATCACTTTTCTGTGTAAGTGGTTCCGAAGGAGAGGTTAGCTTTAGAATCACCTGAGGAGGGTGAAACTGCCTCACAATAGGTGTTTTCCAAAACTTTCTCAAATAGTTCTATTTCACATTTATGAAGTGAATATGTACATGAATTTCTGAATTTTATTTTGAAGAGCCAGACTTGAAGTATGCATAGTAGAATTCAGATCATACAAATTTATGATAATAACACATGTATTGAAAATAAAATAAGAAAGTGTTTTAGTAGAAGAAAATGAATTTTATAGATTGTGGAAGGATTTTTGTCATTAGCAGTTTTGTTGCCATTTTTCTTAAGAACAAAACACACTGTAACACTTGGATTTTTGAGAACATATTACTGAATTGATACTATTATAACTCATTATTGATTATAAAATAAAGTTGGGGCTGGAGAGATGGCCTAGCAGTTAAGAGCACCGACCGCTCTTACAGAGGACCCAGGTTTGATCCTCAGCACCCACATGGCGGCCTAGAACCGACTGAAACTCCAATTCCAGGAGAACTCCAGTTCCAGAGGAATCTGACACCCTCTTCTGACCTCCACAGCATTGCACGACACGGGTGCACAGACCTGCATGCAGACAGTACATTCATACACATACAAAATAAATAAAATTTAAAAAATGAAGCAAAATATTGTTTGCATTCTCACCAATAATCATAAGTCATTGAAATTTATACAAAAAAATGAAACCACTCAAAATGCTGTACATCAGTTAATTATTTACATTTCCTAATTGAAATAAGCTGTATGCAAAAGAATAAATACTGCATCTCAACTATATAGAACCCATATTAAAATTTGTAGAAACAGGGTGTCAATGGATGGCTGAATAGATATTATTTAACAATATTTGAAAATGCACATAAGTGTTTACTGTAAAATTTAAATATGTAGTTCCACTGCAGACCAGATAAGAACCAGCCCACCCTGCTGGGAAGCCGGGTCTTCAGGGACACTGAGGCACCAAGAAGGGTCCCTCGGCTTCCATTGCAAGCTGGTAAGAGCCAGCCCACCTGGCTGGGAACCAGATATTTAGGAACACTGAAGCTGCAGCCAGGTTGCTCCTGCATGGTCCAAATCAGCCCCTCCTCACATCAAACTAGAGGAACAGGCCTACATCGAAATGAAGAAACACTTGAATTTCACATCAGATTGCAAACAAAATGAATCAAATGCACATGCCAAAAGCACAAAGAAAAATCAACAACATGGGAAAAGCAAATAAAAAATCCCCACCAAACTCTCTCAGTCTTAAAGAGGACTCCAGCAATGAGAACTCTCTGGAGGTTACCCAAGACAGAACAAAGATACATATACTCAAAGAAATCAATGACCTAAAGGGAGGGAATGGCCAACTCCAGAAGGAAATGGAAATGCAGAAAAAAATCTCAGGCTGAAATAAAAAGCTGAAAAACTAAAAGGAGAAAATAGCCAACTCCAGAAGGGAATGAAAATACTAAAGGGATCTTGGGCTGAAATGAAAAAGGAAATTGAACACTCATCCAGTAAACAGAAAAGGGCAAGAGAATGCCCCTGTAACAGAATGGATGAAGCAGAAAAATAGAATGTCAACACTAGAAGACAACGTAGAACTGAAGAACTCAGGCAAAGACTATGAAAATTTTTTAAAAAAAGAGTGTAATAACCAGAAAATGTGGGACACCATGAAGAGACCAAACCTCCACATCATAGGTAAAGAGGAAGAAGAAGAATCCCTGAATAATGGTGGACCAGATCTTCAACAGAATTATAGAAGAAAATTCCCTCAAACTGACAAAAGACAAACCCATACAAGTACAAGAAACACATAGAACACCAAATAGTCAAGAGCAGAAAAGAAAATCCCCATGACATTTCATAATCAAAATCCTAGATGCTCAAAACAAAGACAGAATAGTGAAAGCCACCAGAGGAAAAACAAGTTATATGAAAAGGAAAACCCATCAGAATTACAACTGATTTTCATTGCAAACAATGAGAGCTAGTAGAGATTGGACCAGAGTATTTCCAGTGCTAAATGACTGCAGATGCCAACCCAGGTTACTATACCCTGCAAAAATGTCAATCATAGCTGAAGGAAAAAGGAAAATATTCCATGACATAAACAGGATGAAAGAATACATGTCTAGAAAACAGACCTCCAGAAAATATTTGAAGCAGTTCAGAAGACAGAGGAAAGAAGCAACTATCCTCAAGTGACAAGAGAGAATAATTAATGAAGGTATAAACCCAGAAATACAAACATAGACCAAAATTGCGAACAGAAAAAAAAAATGAAGGGAAGTAATATACATCTCTCAAAATTAACCTTAAATATTAATGGTCTAAACTCTCCAATCAAAAGGCATAGACTGAGAGAATAGATTAAGAAACAGAATCCATAGATATGCTGTCTACAAGAAACCCATCTGACCCTCAAGGATAGGCACAAACTTAAAGTGAAAGGAGGGGAAAAATATTTCAAGCATAAGAAAAAGCAAGCAAGAGTTGGTATTTTAATATAAAACAAAATAGATTTCAAAGTAAAAGTCATCAGAAGAGATGAAGAGGGTTGGTATATCCTTATCAAAGGATCAATCAACCATGAAGATCTGACAATCATAAATATATATGCACCAAACATTGGTGCACAAAACTTCATAAACACAATCCTCAAGGACTTCAAGGCACAGATAAATACCAGAACACTAATGGTGGCTGAGCCCACTGGAGAGGAAAACTGGACAAAGAATAAACAGAAAGATATCTGAACTTAACAATATGATACACTAAATGGACCTAACAGAAGACATCCGCCAAATAGTCTGCCCAAACTCCAAAGTATACACTCTCCATTCAGCACCCCATGGAACATTCCCAAAAATTGACCATCTACTTGGAAACAGAGCAAGCCTCAGTAATAAAAAAAAATTTAATGCATCTTATCAGACCACAGGATAATAAAGCTAAATATCAACATGAGAAAGAGCCCTACTAGCTACAAGAACACATGGAGACTGAACAACACACTGCTGAATAATGAAAGGGTCAAAGGAGAATAAAGAAACAAAAGCATTCCTGGCACTAATTGAAGGGGGTGATACAACACAGCAAAACCTATGTGACATCTTAAAAGCAGTCCTGAGAGGGAAATTAATAGCCCTAAGTGCCTACATTAAGAAAACAAAAGGCACCAAATGCTGGAGAGGATGTGGGGAAAGGGGAATACTCATCCAATGCTGGTGGGAATGTAAACTCCTACAACCACTGTAGAAAGCAGTGTGAAGAACACTTAAAAGACTCAAAATGTGCCTATGACCCGATCCAGCCATACCACTCCTGGATATATACCCACAAGACTCATCCTACTGCAAAGATACCTGCATATGTATATTTATTGCTGCTCTCTTCACAATACCCAAGAGAGGGAACCAATCCAAGTGTCCCACAACTGAAGAGTTCGTAACAAAAACGTGGTACATCTACACAATGGAGTTCTACGCAGTGGTAATGAAAGGTGACATCATGAACTTTGGAGGTAAATGAATGGAACTCAAAGCCTTTATGCTGAGTGAAGTAACACAGTCCCCTCAAAAGAAAAGGGGGGGGGATGGTTTCTTTCATTTGTGGATGCTAGTACCAAATCCTCCAATTGAAAGGTAAGCTGAGCAATGTTATTTTTATATTTCTTTCTATCTGAAAGTAACTGTGATGTTATAGAGTGAATCTCTTAATGAGCCCTAGAATTAACTTACCACTTTCAGACATGGTATTTAATGTATATGAGTAGAAGATATATATTCATATTTTCGAGTAATATAAAAGGGGAAAATGTGAACTCCAAGACATATACCAGAGTTAATATACAGTTTATTCCTAAAGGACATGATTCTGGTACATATACGATGTTAATATTGGCATATTTTGGAGCAATACAATTTGAGGGAACCACAACATAAGGACTGGATCAAAGAATGGACTGATATAGTTAAATTCTGCCCCAAACCATAAACCTTTGGAGAGAAAAACTTTAAAAGGATTGGGAGAAATATACCAGATATGTATGGAAGAATTCATGAAATGGGGAGGGCTGGGGGGGGGGAAGGGAAAGGGGAATATGTCTGAAATGAACTGAAAAATGATGTCTGAAATACACAAAAATATCAATAAAAGTATTATATTAAAAAAGAAAATGGAAAGAGCACAACTAAACGACTTAACATTGCAACTAAAATACTTGAGAGGGAGCAACAAATTAACCCTAAACCAGGCAGACTGGAAGAAATAACAGAAATCAGAGGAGAAATCAATGAAATAGAAACAAAGAAACAATACAAAAAAAAAAAAATGAACGAATCCAAGAGCTGTTTCCTTGAAAGGATAAAAAGATAGATAGACCTTTAACCCAAGTGACTGAAAGAAGGAAAGAGCAACCATGAATCAACCAAATTAGAGATGAGGGAAACAGCAGGGTTTGGTGGCCCATGCTAGCACTCGGGAAGCAGAAGGAGGCAGATCTTTGTGAGTTCAAGGCCAACCTGGTCTACAGAGTGAGTTCCAGGACAGCTGGGGCTACAGGGAGACCCTGTCTCGAAAAGACTGGAAAAAAAAGGTGGGGGGACATCACAGCACATAGCAAAAGGATTCCTACAATCTTATGGGAATACTTCAAAAACCTATATTCAACTAAATTTGAAAACCTAGGAGAAATGAGTGAGTATCTGACATCATGGAATCCATGATGTCAGGTAAACTGGAAGAGATTGACAACTTAAATGCACCCATAACAAAGTAGAAAATTGAAACTGTAATTAAAAAAATAAATAATCCCATCTAAAAAAGCCCAGGTCCAGATGGATTCATGGCAGAATTCTATAAGACATTTAAAGAAGACCTACAGCCACTACTACTCAAATTATTCAAGAGGATAGAAACAGAAGGAAATCTCCCAAATTCCTTCTATGAAGCCAACATCATTCTAATACCAAAACCAGGCAAAGATACAACCAAAAAAGAAAACTATAGCCCATTTCATTAATGAAAATAGATGCAAAAATTGTCAACAAAATACTTGGAAACTGCATATGGGCACATATCAAAAAATTTCTATCCTGATGTCCCTGGATGCAATTTCATACATTGGAGTCTAGTCACCCTATCTAGAGTCACTCCCTTTTCTGGGAATTTGCTAAAACTATAATTTGCCTGCCCCGGAGTATTTTAATTCTCTAGAAAAATTGTGCTTAAGCTTCTTTTTGAGTAAATTATTAAATTCTTTTATTAATGGGATTAAAAACCTGAGGAGAGGACCTGATTTCCCAAATAACAATTGTTCTTTTAAAATTTATTGCTATTAATATTCTCAGAAGCAAAACTATGCTGCTAATAGTATCAAAACCATTTTATAATTTTCACTTTTTTACTGTATTTAGACTCCCTCAATATCTTAATTTCTATTCTTATTCTATTCATTTTTAATATTTCATCTATTATTTTAATTTTTATGTGTAGGAGAGTATTGCCTGTATCCATGTAATATAGGTGCACTTGAGTTAGAACTTAGATAAGCAGGAAGGCTTAACAGTGAATGTCTGAAAGCAATCTACTCAACTTTTGGCCTTCTGTGGGGTATACAACATTATTTCTATATAGACAAACTTAATGCTTTTATCTCCTAGCATGTCATGTGAATCATCTTTGTGAAGGGTTGGTCATTTGAATTCATATGTCATGTGAATCATCTTTGTGAAGGGTTGGTCATTTGAATATTACATAGTATTATTTCAAGGAAATAATACTATGTAATATACTTGTTGCTTAAAATGTTACATCACCACTAAGGTCAAATGAGATTATTTCCTTTCAAACAGAAAAAAAGTATTTTTTGCTGAATTTTGTGAATTCTGTATAATATATGTGGTGGCGTTGAGAAGCCCTTCCCTATGTGCACCTCTCTCCAGGGTCCCCTGGCATGTGACCATAGAGAGTCTTAATTTGTTTCCCCAAATGTTCTTTAGTTTAGACCCATCCACAGGGCATACCAATGCTGCCATCTCTGTAAGAGACTGTCTCTCCCCACCCAGCAGCTTTCTATTTCCAAAATTTCCTTAGGTTGGGTTGGAATTCCTATCAATAAGCAATCTACGTTGTCTCGATTGAGGTTGTATAAGACTTGTACATACAATCACAATTGCTGAGAGTTCATATGAGTAACTGACCAGATGCCTGGAAGACTGTTTTGCTTTCCATCCCCTCTGGCTCTCACAATCTTTCTGCCCCCTCTTCCAGAATGATCCCTAAGCTTTGGAAAGCAGAGGTTTGAAATAGGTGCCCTACTCAGAGATAAGCACTCTCTGGCCTCTTGTTCTCTGTTCATTGGCTGATTATGGGTCTCTTATATTAATCATCATCTTTCTCATGAGGAAAATTCCTGGGTGAGATTTGAGAAAGGTATGTATCCCATGTGTAGAGATTGCATTGAAGATTTGTTACTTAGGGTTAAGTACCTCACAGACATTTATTGTCAGCATTTGCCAAGTTCTCAAATCTACAAAGTTTGCTGGTAAATAGATGGAACTAGAAACAGAAGTAACACAGACTCAAAAAACGAGTGACATATGTTCTCTCTCATTTGTGCATCTTAATTCCAAATCCCTAAGTGTATGGAGCCAATTGCAGTAGCCAAGAAAATGGATAGGAACGAAGGTGACTACAGGGAAGGAGGAGTTCAAGAGCAGTAGGAGAGAGGTGTTATTAAGGAGGAAACAGGGTTTACTTTAACTTGAGAAGGGTTAACTTTAAGTAGGAAGAGTTATGAGAGATAAGTGATGCTTAAATGGTGTAAAAAAAATCAGAGGGAAATGCATTAGTTCAAAGTCCTACTGAAACATGCACACACAATAAATGTACTTCTGTATGTGTATAGCTGAAGGCTTTAAAACAAAAAATACACAGTGCCAGGTAGTAGAAACCTCCCTTGCAGTTGATGGCCAGGGTAGTCTAAGGGACTACCAGGAGGAAGTTAGTTTCCCTTAATGGGCCTCACCAACTTCCGGATAACTCCACCTTTTTATAAGATAATTTAAATTGTAAAGAGGAGCAAAAATGAACGTTTTCCTTCAAGCTGTTATCAGGGAAATGGGAAGTGAAGTCCAAAGCTCATCAGGAGTAGGAAGTCCATTCTCAAAAGCCTCATAAGCTGCTCATATCTGTCTTTTAAACAGCACATCATGGGCTGGAGAGATGGCCTAGCGGTTAAGAGCACCAACTGCTCTTGCAAAGGACCCGGGTTCGATCCCCAGCACCCACATGGCAGCTGAAAACTGTCTTTAACTCCAGTTCCAGGGGAATCTGATGCCCTCTTCTGACTTCCGTGGCATTGCACGACATGGGTGCACATACCTACATGCAGACACTACATTCATACACATACAAGAATAAATATTTTTTTAAGTAGCACATCATGATAAATCTATGAATCGTACCTGCACCGTTTATATCAAACATTCCTAAAGTTCAGCTAGAAAAACCAAGTGTATTTTACACTGAATTCCTGTGAGGTGAAACAGTTAATCTGTGGACAACTCAGATATCTCTGAATTAAGACATTCATCCTGGAGGGAGGCTCCTAAACACTCAGGATATTTTTAAAAAGTCCATGTCTCAGCTTGTTCCTGATGTTTACAAGATTCCCAGGGTCCCTTCTCATGGTTGTATAAACAATAAGACTGATGAGGCAATAATACACTTCAACCTGGTTTACTGAGATATCTACAGGCTGTGCAGCTAGCTCCAAGAGTGTAGCATTCCATAGTCATTGCCCATCCTAGGGTGGGAGTTACAGATGTAGCTGTCTTTGAGTCATGCTTAGCCCTGTAAGTAAATCCTAACTGATATCCCTTTGAGTAACTCTAACGCAATTGTTGGTTTGCCAAGTTGTACTTTGGTGGAATCATTCTTTGGGCTGTCATTGGTTCCCTATCAGGGGGTGAGTCAACATATGTTCATATCTCTTCTTAAAGAGTTATGTATATGACAAGCATTGGCTCAAAACGTTTTATGGCCTTTACTCCAAGCATTTGGGAGAAAGAGACATACCCATCTCTGTGAGAACAAGATAAGACTGATCTACACATAGTGAATTCCAGGCCAGCTGAGGCTACAAAGAGATTCTGTGTCACGCAGATAGGAGAGACAATCTACATACTATCAAATTATATTCTATGAAAATCAGGAAATTCAGTAAAATAATCTGAAGCCAGATGTAGTGGTACAGCTCTTTAAACCCAGCACTAGAACATGGAGGCAGACAGATACCTGTGAGACCCAGTATAGCTTGTGTTTATTGCAAGTTCCAGGCCAGTTCTGGCTGCAGGGAGGCCCTGGCTCAAAAAGCAAAACAAAGCAAATAAATAAAAAATAAAATAAAAGCAAAGAAAAAGAAAATGGTTTGACTCAACTCAATGGCCAGAACTAGTACTAAACTAGATCTTATTCCTTTTACACGAATCTTCTGAATCATGCATAAAATAAATGTCTTTTATTAGTGTTAAAAATACAATTTGAAAATGTGACATTTAAAAAAAAATCTATGTCTTTTTTAAAGCCTGAACATAGTGCTGGATAGATGCCACCTTGGTGGTTAAGAGTACTGACTGCTCTTACAAAGGATCTGGTGGTTTGATTCCCAGTGTCCACTGGTGGCTAACAACTATCTGTATCTGCACTTCCAGGGGATCTGACACCCTCTTCTGACACCTGCAAGCATTACACACACACACACACACACACACACGCACAACACACATACACACACATATGCATGCCATTCATTCATATGCATAAAATACTATATAAATATATATAGTATACAAATATATATACTATATCAATATATATATACAATTTCATATATATATGAAATAATAAAAAAGAAAGAAAGAAAGCCTGAATGCAACAATTTACTTTGCAAGACAGACACCACCTTCTTTACAACATAAATTAAATACTGAAAGGAAAGCGTGCTCACAGAATCTCAATAGTTTTAAATGCAAAAGTTTTAAGGTTTTCCAATGCATTTAAAGTATAGTACTTAAAGATACCTTATTGAGATCTGTGTATGATTGCAATGTAAAATATATTCATTTTGTATATATATAAAAAGAATGTACTGCAGCAACTAATGTGGAAACATAACTAATTCAGGGTGCACACATACCTGTCAAAGCATCAAAGTATATATTCTTTTAAATTTTGCAGAAGACTGACTTGGAACCTTTTTATTTTTTTCTTAACTGTATATTAATTGAGGAAATATTCTTAAAACGTTGGTTTGGGTTTTTATAAATATCTCTTCCTTGATATTTTTAAATATCTTATAATTACCAGTTCTTTTGATTATGTTGCCCTTCAAAACTTTTAGTTTTGCATCACCAACAAGAGTAAGTTCTTTCTTTTTTTTTTTTAACTTTTTTTTATTATTTATTTCTGTATGTGTATGAATGTACTGTCTGCATGCAAGTGTGTGCACCCATGTGGTGCACATGAACTCTTTTTATAGACCAGATCAACCCAACAGAGAAGGCATTAGTCCTGTGTATTAATAACAAGCAGAGATTCCAAAGAATTATCTGCCTAAGGTCACCTAAGTAATATAGGCCACATAGAAAAACACTCTTCTATAACATGTGGCTTGACCCCTTTAGAGGAGAACATGGAAATTTTTCAATTTTTCTGCTTGAAGAATGCATTATTCTTGGTTTTCATTTATTAAAATGAAATTGAGGTATTAGGAAACTCAGACTGTTCCCAAATAATGGATTATTTTAAAACAAATGAACTCCTATAGGAATAGAAATAACCTATTACACTTGCAAAATAGTAGCTTAAGAATGTGCCACCAGCATGTGTCATTTCTTCATTTTTACCTCTGCACTCTTAGGTTTCTGTGAATTGAAATCACTTGTTCCTCAAATCCTACATTAAAATTTAAGGCCACATTGTGACCATAGAAAAACCTCTGCATCCGTCAGCAGTTCTGCAAATCTCAGACAATCACACACCTGAGATCCCCAGATTTCTAGCAGGTGATCTTTTTAAGATATACTTTTTGTCAAACTATGCCCCCCAAATATAGTCAGTTTCTTATTCTCTCTTGGTCCACTCAGTTTTTTTTTTAATGTTTTGTGGTCGGCCCTTCTAACTCGCTGAACCAGCTCCCATCAATGATTGGCCACTGCCAACCCACACTTCCCCTTCTTCCCCAGCTCTCAGTCTTGCTGGGGCCCATGCACCTGCTGGGTTGAGGCTACACTCAGGTCCTTCTCTAGGAACACGCTATTACAGGGTAAGGAAGGTTGGAGGAGAGAGAGAATCTAGTTTAGAGAGTGCCGTCTTTGAGATTCTAATGCTTGGCTTCCTAAACCCAAAGCATCATGCCTACAGTGCTCCTCTTGAGAAAATTCTTCTAAGAAACTCTGTTAACAGCCTAATGCTTATTTTCTCTCTCTTTTCCCCTCTTGCCTTCATGTCATATAGTGGGGTCTTACTGTAGTTTAGGAGGCAGAATTCTCATGAGTATTCCTCTTTTTTTTCATACAAGATGCTCTACTGTACAAGAGCCCCTCAGAGTTACAGACTTAATGTCTGTCTAGGGAGTGCCATTCTATATTTGATTACTGAGTCCTTCTGTCTTGCAGTCTCTAAAAATACCTTCTGTCCTTAGTGCCTGTCAGTATGCACACTAATATTAGATTGTGACCAACCACGTGATCCAGCAATTCCACGTGTAGTTTGTATCCAAAGAAGGAGAAGCTCATGTCCATAGCACGTCATTCCCAATCCTCAAAGAGGAGAAATGATCTAAGTAAGTTACATTGGCAGGTGAATGGGTAAAAAAATGTGATGACTGTATAGAACCATTATTCCACTTTAAAAAGAAGATTCTGGAATATGCTGCAATGTAGATGAACTTGGAGGGTATTATATTAAGTAAATTAAACTAGTTACAAAGAACAATATTCTACAATTCTATTTACATATTGTACTGGTTTTCATGATGTGCATTCATATATATATATATATATATATATATATATGTAAGTTTTCAGAGGCTAGTTAGAAGAGTGGTGGAGTATTGTTGTTTTGATGGATACTTTTTTTTTTAGTTTTTTCAAGATAAACAGAATTCTAGAGATTGTCCAACAACATTAATGTATTGAAAACTATAGAATCCCACACTTAAAAGTGGTTAACAATGGTAAAATTTAGGTTGTATGTCTTTAATTACAATTATAAATAACATTTTTATATAGTTGACATTGGAAGAGGAATTGAAATGATATATCACCATCACCAACAAAAACCTCAAAGAATTCGCCAACAAGAAATTCAAAGAATTCATGGTCAACAAATAGTTGTCTTACTGCATACAATACACTTGTGCTGAGGATTAAGAAGCACAATAAAGATAAAAGTGGCCAAGCTCATGTCTCAGTAAATATTGGGGCAGTCTGGTCAATAAGATACAGACAAAATGGTAATTCAAAGAAAATTTCAGGAAATGGAAGTTTTCATAGCAAGCAGGAAAACACTGAAGATTCCATTTCAGGTGAACTGAGGACAGGAAGGAATCTGCAGTAAGGTAGAAATAATTATTTTAATTATCTCTCTTTCCACTGAAGGGGTGAATGACTAAGACTTTACTGCCCGTTAGGCTTCTGGTGTCTCATAAACTGTTCCAGGCATCCCTTCCATGAAGTATCACCTAATTAAATCAACATTATGAATTTACATGGGAAAATGAATTCCAAGTGCCAACAAATTTATCAGAACTAATTATAATGTAAAAATACCAGCATACCCGATATAGAAAAGTGAAACTTGTAATTTACTATTTAATCATGAAAACACTGTACAGTTTCTTGTGTGCTTGTGAAAATGTGATTCTGATCATATTCTTGGAAAACAAAGCCACTATTCAGATCTGTTTCTTCTATTTCCCCAGAAACGAAGAGACAAGACACTTTCCACTACGTATGGTCAGGATTCAGGGATCTTTCCCTCATCATGAATGCATTTCTTCGTGATAGTTATGACTGAGAGAGGGAGAGAATTCGGCATTGCCTGGCTAAGCCTGCCTATTTTGATCTGCCTTTTTAGCTTTGGCAGACAAGTACAAAGATTGCCATTTTCCCCAGTGATCCTAGGATACAGATTGCTGAATCATAAGAGTCCTAACCTCAGGTTGAAGGTGAAAATCATTCCCTCAGGGAGTGATGTACAGGTGCAGTCTGCAGAAATGAGCTGATAAGAGATGGCATTGCATGAGGAGGTTACAAGAATGGGATCACCTTAGATTAAGCTCTCGGAATGAATAAAATAAACCTATTATTCTGAGGTTCACCTCAGCATTATAAAATGCCTGGCATATCAAAAGTTCTGGAAAAATGTCAAATAGAGGATATGGAAAAATGAACTATTCTGATAAAGCAGTGATGTGTCTAAGGATTATCATTTATGACTCTTTCATTTTTTTATTCCACAAATGTTTCTTGACCACTCATTTTTTACTGAACACTGGTCTTAGTGATACAACAGTAAATAAAAGGGGAAAACCCTTTATTTTTTGTAACAATCTTACCTGCTAATAAGGAATACAGATGAATTTATTTACTTATTTTTGTTCATTCATTCATTTATTTATTATTTGTATGAGAGTTTTGCCTGCATGTATATAAGTGGACCACATGTATGCAAACCTGTGGAGGCCAAAAGACAGCATCAGATCCCCTGGAACTAGAGTTTGGATGGTTGTTAGCCACCTTTTGGGTACTAGGAACTGAACCCAGGTCCTCGGAGAGAACAGCCAGTGCTCTGAACCACTGAGCCATCACTCCAGGCCATGAGAGTAGATGACTTTTAAGAACTGTGAAAATCCTAAGAAGGACAGGTAGAGCAGCAAGGGACTCTAATGCACATTGGTAGGTGTTGAACTTTTAGATACAATGATCTACATATGAATTAAGAAATTTCTAAAAAAAAAAAGAAAAAGAAAGAAAAATGGGGGGCTGAAGAGATGGGTCAGTGGTTAAGAGCACTGACTACTCTTGCAGAGGACCTGGGTTCGATTCCCAGCACCCACATGGCACCTAATAACCGTCTTTAGTGCTGGAATTGCCAGTCAGCCAATAGACAAAGGCCATTTGTGGGGGGAAGAAGAAAACTGAGCTTCAAGTTTTGCTTTGCCACTAATCCATCTGGAATATTATTCCCTCAGTGTCTAGCTGTCAAAGATGCAGGATAGAGTGCATGGATTCCCAATCTGAAGATCTTGCCATTCTCCAGAGTTGTCAGTATGAAGCTGGTGACAGTCAGCTCTCTGTATCCTTGGGTACCAGATTTGTAGATTCACCAAGGACTGAAAATGTATATTAAATGTATAGTAAATGAATTGCATCTGTACTGAACATGCCCCAGCCTTTTTCCTTGTTACTGTTCCTTAGACAATGCAGTCTAACAACCATTTACATGCCATTTACATTGTAGTAAATGTTATAAGACATGTAGAGGTAGATTTATTTTAAAGGATAGACAAGTATATGAGTGGATTGGATGTACACTGTGCTCTTTTACATAAGTGACTTGAGTATTCAAGGATTTTCATGTCTATGTGGCAGTCCCAGAATCACTCCCGTGTGGAAACCAAGGAGCGTCTACTATTAAATGCATTTTATTTTAGCTTTCTGGCCATTTAGATTCTGGATAAATAGGAATTTTTGCCATACATTACATAATAAAATCAGAAATTCTAAGTTGTTTACCAGTCGTAAACCTGCTATACCATTGTAAATGGGTTCTTTTCCTATAATTTCAGATAAGGCAACTTGATTCTCTTCATTGGAGATAACTATATAGAGAGAGTAATTTATATGAGTCGATTATACTGCACTCTGCTACAATTTCATAGTGAAGAGGCTGGTTAGAATCATACATTCACCATGACACCTATTTTCTGACACAATTCAGTACATGCAGATTCTTTAGACATTCTCAGAGGAAATGCAATTATCCAAAATGCTGAGAGTACTTGTGTAAATTAGCCTGTACACTGTAGACCCATGGCATCTTTTGTACTAAAAGCCAGTTTCTGTGGCAAAGCTAAGTGGAACAAGAGGCTCTTCCTAAAAGGTTAAATTTAATGCTACTGAATTCATGCAAAGAAATGTGATTTTTTAAAACAATGTTGGAATCATATTTTTTTTAATTGCCAAAACTTTATCTTTCATGGAGAATGTCGTTCCTCCAGATAACTGTACAGAGCCTTCTCTTTGGGCAAGTGGAGAGAATCTCAGGGTCCCTGAAACACTGAAAGCAATTATTTGTACCGCTGATAAAGAGTTCTGTTGCTATAAAAGGGGTGTACGGTAGCCAGAAACTAGATTTCTATTTGGTCATTGTACTGGAGTTCTGGGAAAACAGACTGTTCTTTTGAATTTCTGAACAATAATAATTTGTTTGAGCCTTTTGTACAATCAAGATAAGTAACACATCTTGATAAGAAAGCCTGGCCTTGGCAGAGCATCTGCAAAGGTCTGCTGCACAGATATGAGCACAGTTATGTCTAAATTAAATTAAGTGGGCACCAAGGGACAAAGGAGGCTAGAGAAGCAGATCATTGAAGCAACAAATAGTCAGAGGCATAGGAGGGTAAACGTATATAAACTCAGGAAATTTAAGTCATTTGGTGCTATTTTATCAATGCCTCTGGAATTTTGAATAGGCATAAAGCAATGGTATAATGAAATAGCCACAAGAAAAAAAAAAAAACAGATGTAACACATGCAATTGGAGAAGATGTCTTCGCGGCTGAGGACAGTGTTGAGGCTACAATGTGCTCCTATGTCCTTGTCACCAGTGTGTTCCATGGACCAGCAGCTTTCAATGTCCTGGTATGCTTACAGAGATGTGATACCTTGAGACCTGTTGCAAGCTCTGAGTCATTCAGTATCTGCATGGCACATGCCTACATTGAAACTGAAGAATCACTGCCTGCCATAGGGGGGTGGTTTTGTTCGTTCATTCATCCATTCGCTCCACAAACAACTATAAGACAGACATTAAGTGAGACTGTAGGATGAGGAGATATCCAGAATACCACTTGTTTTCTACACTCATGACACTCACAGAATATGTGCAACATGAATGAACCCAGAGCAGAACATGTGATATAGACTGAAAATCAGAGTCGATAGGCTTTGTGCTTGACTATGGGGTGCTAATAGGAATATGAACGAGGTTGCACAACATGATGCTGTGTTGCTAGGAGTCTAGAGGTAAAAAGAGAACATGCCTAAGCTCAGGACACTGAGCTTTGAGGCAGCTAGGAAGTTTTTAGGCAATGATGGCAATTGGATTTAAGATAAAGAGTCAGCAAACTATGCTTGCCCAGACCAAATCTTGCTGTTGATTTATGTTCTCAAATAGAGGGAGCACAGCTGCAGTCACTGCCTGACCACGAGTGTGGCTGTTCACACTGTAAAGGCAGAATCAGGCAGATGTGACAGGGATTGTGTGGCCCATAAGCTGAGTGGAAAGGCCTGGGATAGAGACTGCATATGGGATTCAAAGCATCCAAGCAAGGGTGAGCCTGTGTTAGGGGGATGTGCAGAGAGGATAGACAGGGGCCAGGTCAGAGGCCCCGACAGGCTCGATGATTCCCAGGCATGTTCTGTGCTTCAGAAAGCAACTTTTCCCATTCAAAGCCATTTAAAAATAATAATAGCTATTATGGCAGCTATTTGATTTTATTTTATCTTGGCACTTGCAAATTTATTCAGCCAAGAAACTTGCACTAGCTGGGCGAACCATCCTGTATGTAATTTATAATGTTAATAATGGAGAGTTTCTGTATGGTAACAAATAACTCTTACCTTTAAATGAAAGCTGTGAGCAATATAATAGTTTGAGCATTGTAACAGAGAGGAATCTCATCTTCCTATAAAATAGGAAATTAATTTCCATGTAGATGTGTTTTGCCTGACTTCAGCATCTGGCTGAGTTGTGGGGGGGTGTCTACAGCTTCTAAGCCTCTGTGCCCTTAATAGTGTCACACTGCATGCTAACTCCAAGCTAACCTTTCCCTGAGCTCTGCCCAAGTGGGAAGTATTGCTCCCCACCAGTCCTGGGACACCTGACAGAGGCACTGACAGTGGGTGTTTCTAGGAGGAAAGACCTGCTCCTGCAGAAGGCAACAACGTAATGAGTGAAGTGACATGTACTTCTTGGGAGTTCTATAAAGGTCTTTGTGCATACAACATCTTAGGGGAGTCAGGAGGCAATGAACAGGATTTGGTTATCAGCCCATCTTTGTTAGAAAAATGGTCCAGACAGTGTAACTGCTGGTTCTCTGGTGAGAGAGAGTGGTCTCTGTGCGTGAAGGTGGTGAAGGCTGACTGAGGAACCAGCTGGCACCTTCACTTGGGGCAGAAGTGCAAATATCACCCCGTTTTTGGATGAGCACAAAGGGAGTCTTTGTATTCTCTGGTTCCAGGCATGGTACAGGGCACCCCCCTGACATCCTGCGATTTCACATTTATGTGGACACAATTCAGATATGACAGAGCTGCCAAATTAGCTGATTTAGATGAGATTCCAGGTCCGTGTCCTCTGACTCCAGAAGTTCTTTTGATACATCTGGGAGATAGCACTGGGCTAGTAGGAGATTGTGTCCTTGATAGCAGGTGCTGAGTCCGCCTCCCCTGCAGCCTTATTCTCGGCCTTTCTCCACCTCCCCAGGAGTGCCTGACACTGTCTGTCCACAGTATGGCCATGCTAGGGTTTCTGACAGGCCTGCCCCTCTGGCCTTTGTTCACTGGAGAACTGAGTAGCACAAAGCCCTTTGTCACATCTCCCAGGGAGGCTGAATGAGCCAGTGTTGAGATGCGCAACTCTTTTGTGCAGCCTTCCATCCTCCGCCCCCTAGAGAGCGAAGCCAGGAAGGAGGATGATGACATGGGCATTTAGAGAAGAACCGTGCTCAGCCTTTAAACAGGGAGCTCTGGAACCCTTCCTGCTGCCCAAGGCCAGGCCCAATGGATACCCTATTAAACAGAATGCCACAGAGGCTGAGAGACGTGGAGTAATCTTCCCAACATGCCAAAGACAGAAAGAGACAGAACTGGATTTGGCCAGTGTGGTGCTCTTAGACACCAAGTAATTGTCTCTGTGAACTTTAGACACGAATCCCAAAGCCACCAAACGATGGCTTCTAGTGTCTGCAGCCTTCACCTCTAGGGAGAAGACACACTTGTCACTCCCAACCCCCTCCCCCAAGGGTTTAGACATTGCTAAACCAGAGATGACAAGCCCTGTGGTTTTGACCAAAGCAGGCTCGCAAAGGCAAACCCACAGATTTGTGACTGTATATTTTCTTTTACTATATTATTAAAAATTCTTTAAATGCACAGATCAATGCATCGTTCAACTGTCAGCAGAGAAGCCTCCTTATATAGCAGATGGTGATTCACACACAGAACCACAACTGGCCAACATGCAGAGAATAAGAGGCTACAGAGTGCTCATCCCCAAATAGGATACCTAGATCAGACTTCTGCTTCCCAAGGCCTGGGGATCACTGTAGAAGAGAGGGCTGGAAGGCTGTAAGGACCAGAGGAAGTGGGGGACCACAGGGAAGCAGAGTCGTCCAGACAGCTGGACAATTACTCATATGAACTCATATCAATGGTGCCAGCATCCCTAATTCCCAAGTAAACACAAGCTAGACAAAATGCCAGCATAGGTGTGGGGAAATGAGTAAGAAACACCAACTCTACCTGAGGAACTATTGGTATCCAATGGGTGCTGGGCAGGGGAGAGTCAGTCTCTTTTAAGGGTGTGACTCTTGGTAGGTTAAGCAGGCCACAGTGGATCCATGCTGAAAGACATTTGGGCACACAAACCTGACTCTATATGTCTTCATACACACGCACATACACACACACACACACACACACATACACACACACACGTATATATATATATATATATATATATATATATATATAGAGAGAGAGAGAGAGAGAGAGAGAGAGAGACAGAGAGAGAGACAGAGAGGGAGAGAGAGGGGAGAGAATAGAAATTTGATGGGGATTAGTAAGGGGGTGGTGCAGATACAGGAGGGGATCTAAGTATTATTAAAGTAAATTATATAAAATTCACAAAATTCAATGAAAATTAATTAAAAATTTCTCCTTATGCAAAGGAAGTAAATATTTGAAAAAAAAATCAGAATCAGCAGAGCCATGTCTGGAACACAGTTCATCTCCTTACTATCATCTCACAGCCTGTTGGACCCCAGACCTGCACTGGACTCCATCATCACCTGTTGGGAACGGCTCCACGCAGGACGTCCGTTTCCCCTGCTTGTCTTCTGGCCCACTTTCTCGCTTTGTCTCGCAGGGCTGCACACCGTCCAGGCTGAGGGCAGACCTTCTTCTGGCAGGTGGTGTCATTTGGCCCCTCATCCACCTTTCTAATGTTCCCTTCTCTTCTTTCCATCTCATTGCAGAGAATCAGGCACACATAGACCGCATTGCAAATCTTTCCCCTGTCCTTAAACACCACAGTCTAAGTCACTGGGAGCAATTAGGCAAATCTCACCTTCACAGCACATTTGAAAATGGCTCCTTTTTTATTTACATCTATTCCTTTTGGGTATGCGTGGGCCTGGTGATACAAAGACGAGCATGTGAAGGTTAGAGGACAACTTGTGAGAGTCCATTCTATCCTTCTACCATGAGAGTCCTGGGGATTAAACCCAGGCTGTCAGGCTTGGCTGTGGAAGCCTTTACCTGCTAAGCCATCTCACAGGCTCCAAAGTGACTTTTCTTTTCTTTCTTTTTTTTTTTTTTTTTCCAAGTGGCTTTTCTTTAAACTTCCTTTAGAATGGGATTTCTCTCCAACAAAACTCTGAGGAGAATGTCTTTACAGAGTGTTAGCAGTTCCAGAGTTAAAGGGTCGTTGAGAGTCCTTGTTGAAAACAACTCAAGATCTTACTGCAGGAGAATAGCAAGAATTTAAATTGACTTCAGCCACCATGCATGGGCCTGCATTCTACAGACAATGCAGTAATAATGAAAAGTGTATGGGAATTCATTCCAAGGGCCAGGCACTCACAGGTCTGTTTCTTGTAGGAGCTTCTCTTGCCACAAGCAGGTACAGCGCAGTCCTGCTAGGGGAGGGGGAGCACAGTGCCCGCCTTGCGGACACTGTGAGGAACTGACCCCTCCCTCGGCACAGAGGTCAGTCAGTTACTTCTGTAACCCGACCTGACAGGTGCTTCTACCTCAGGTCCTTAGCCTGGGACAACAGAACATTTCCCACCTTGGCTGTGCTTCCCCACCTGCCCAAAGACTGCGGGACAGGAATTTCAGGCTGATGGCTGATGGCCTGTCTTTAGCCTACACCCACTCACAGTTCACTTCACAGCTGGTGATCTGATAGAACTTCCAGCCCCACACCAGCTATCCAGGTTGGTGGTCTGATGGACTGCCATCCAACCCACTGGTAACTCCAATGAAATTCAGGCCTGCTTTGGCCTGTATGTGCATAAAAATAGTGGCCGGGAATTCTGTGTAATGATGATAATAAAGAATTCGATTTTTACCTGCTACAGCTTGCTTTTATAAGCAAAATGACCTCAGCTCCCAGAGCCAATCACAGACCCCCAGTTCTGGGCCACTGCACACTGCTGCCCCACCCCGCATCATGCATCTGGGCCACATTGCTTGCTCCTTCTTGGGGTGGGGTCAGAGAAATCCCATGACTCTGACCCACATGGTGTCCTGAGGGGTGCTAGCTGAGAACTAGCCCCCAATTCAAACAGGATCTTCCTACAGTTTCTCACAATTGCCCTCTGACTTGGAAGGCAGAGGCAGGCAGATCTTTGTGAGTTCAGGCCAGCCTGGTCTATAGAGCGAATTCCAGGACAGCTGGAGCTACAGGGAGACCCTGTCTCGAAAAGACCAAAAGTAAAAAAACAAAAATAAAAAAAATAAAAATAAATGGGGGAGGAGGCACACAGCAATTGACCAACTTCCCCAGGGTCACACAATTCATAGGTGGATAGCTGAGTTTTGAACTAAGGGGGCCTAATTTTGGACACTATTCTTATGCTCTCTCTCTAAAACTCTTGACACACAGACAAGGAAGGCTAAACACTTCCTTTGTAGTTCATATGGCCTAGTCTGAGGTCTTTTCCAATCTAATTTAAGGCATAATATGTTAAACGCATCATTCAAAAACATAAAAGAGTGCTCATAAGCGCTGGCTATTTTCATATGATGTTCAAAGATATTTTGGATCCAATTTCTATCCTGGAGAATGATCAGCCCCTCACATAACTGAGTGAAATGAAGCTGAGTGAGGAAGGTTCCAGAAGCTGTCTTTCCCTGGTCAATCACCAGAGGCTCCCATAGTTTCCCACAAGCTCTGTTTAGCTCCCCCAGTAAATTCTGCCTGCCCCAGAACCTTCAGCTCTATCTAGGCCTTGATTCGTGTTCTGTACCAAGG
>VZQC01001084.1:1210002-1297502 GCA_009823505.1 Rhizomys pruinosus | reverse complement strand
GTAAGAATGAGTGTCCCCTCCTGGAGCATGGCAGGATGTTTGTGAGAATGGAAGGAAGAAGAACATGTTAGAAACAAACTAGGTTGGGATCTGCTTCCAAAGAGGCTGCGGATCTCTATGTCCTTTTCTGCTAAATGAGAATGGTGAGTGAACTTCAAATCATCTTTAAAGTCCTTCCTAACATGTAATTCTGTAAGCTATGATCCCAGTCCTAGCTTGTCTTTATTCTGCAGTTGGTTCTGTGTCCTATTTGCAAGGTCCCTCTGTAGGCCTTTCTTTTATTTCAAGGAAAGATGAACGGCTTGTTCTGAAGTTTTCTAAGTGGACAGAGGTTCCACACAAGGCTGGGGGAAGCAAGATGGAGATGGGGAAGGGACAGCCATCCTCCCCCTGCCATTCAGTCAGGGCATATCAAAGTATACCCGTGAGTCTTCTCCATAAGCTTTCATCTGGACAGGTTTGGTTGTTCCTTTATTTTGTTGTGCTCACTAATGGACTGTGCCTTTGTAAATGTCCACATAGAACAATATCATAGAAGACTCTGAGGCTTCTACCTAGTTCAAAATTCAGACATTAAGCTCCTTGAAAGCACAGGTCAGGACTTGTTGCTCTACCCCAATTGCTCTCCATAGAGCTTCTGATATGTGTTCAACAAAGGCCGTGGGACAAATAGGTAATGATAATGATAATTAGCTCACTCCAGCATTTGGTTCTTTAGTAGGTGACCTCAAAAAACCCTTAAGTAAACTTAACAGGGTAAGCAGTGTTCGATCCCATGTTATAGATACAGAACTAGGAGCTGAGTGGAGGCGCCCTAGGGAGCAGGACCACCCTGTGTATGACCTAATTCCATCAGTGCTATACACTGTGACTGACAGCAAGGGATGAGAAAGCTGGAGAGCAAGACTATCAGGAAGAGGAAGAAGAGTGTAAAGATAAGGCAGAGAGAGAGAGAGAGAGAGAGAGAGAGAGAGAGAGAGAGAGAGAGGTCAAAATTCATTCCAGACAGTTGAGTTCCACAGACACCCTGTCTCACTTAAGAACTTTTCAAGAAATGTAAAGTCTCAGGCCCCATCCCAGCCTTAGGATGAGGATACTTGGATCTGGGGCCCAGGAGACTGTTTTAATAAAACTCAGGATGCCAAGGGATTCTGACACATGCTTGCGTTCCAGAACCACAGCTGTGAATGGCTTGCAGGGATGATTCTGCATCTGAAGAGCCGGGAAGCCTCTGGCTTCCTCACTGGTGTAATTCAAGCTCAAATCTAGCCCAATACTTAATTCTCGAGAATGTTAGCGATAAGGTGGATTGATCTGAGCTTCTGAGCACCATTCCCTCTTCCTACCTTCTGTTTAGTTTGGAACCTGAGGCCTTTCACTTAACTCCTGTTCCCTGCCTGTGCAATGTGGTTAACGATGCTGTACTCCCATATTGGGACAACCAGACAAATGTGTAATTAGTGGTTGTGAAGCATCTGGAGCCCAGAGCGCCACATAAATACTGTAGGATAATAACCACTTTATGGCCTTAAATGCCGCCTGTAACTTGACACATTTCAAATTTCTTTCCTGAATGGTAAAGTTTAAAGTTAATTTAACAGTTTGATATTTGTGCTTATTTTTTATTCATTCTGCAGCCTGTTTTCCCCCCTTTGTGTTTCCTTCAGGCTTCCAGAGAAAGGGATGGAAAATTTTAAAAAATCAGAATTTTTTGAAAAAAAAAAAGGTGTGAAAAGCATCCCATTTGGTGATGGGATGCTGGTTCTACAGAAGCTTTGCTAAGCAAAGCAGTGATGCTTCCCAGGCGCAGAGCCCATTGGGTCCTGCGATGACACTGAGTCCATAGTCCAAATGTGAACCAGTTTCTGCTGCATTTGTTTTGCTTTCTCAGAGAGGTCTTGCTATGTAACCTTGAGTGGCCTGATACTCAGTCAGTCCTGCTGCTTCAGTCTCCTAAAAGTATTGGAATTATAGACGTGGGTCCTGGTCCACACTGCACATCTTTGAAACAAGTTTATGGTGCCGTCATCATTCCTGCATGGCTTTGTTACTACAACCCTCTCTTTCTTTTCCTTTTGGAATGCAACAGTCCAAACCATATTTTCTGCTTGTTCATTCTTCATTCACCTTCAGCAAACACTTCCTTTTTAGGTAAGACACCTTCCCCTGCATATTTACTCATTTGAGATGAGAGTAAGAGAGGGAAGTCTGGTTCATTTTCCTCCAGTGTGAAGTCTTCTTTCCTCTTAATCTTAAGCAGTTGAATGTCAAAATATCACCCAGCCAGAGGCCTAGCAAAAGCCTTTCTTTTGAAAGTTTGACTAGGCTGAATTTCTGTGGAGAATACAAATGTGGATTGGTAGTAAAAGATATGTGCATGAGAGGCTATTAAACCAACAGCATGGTATGAAAAAAAATTTAAATGCTAAATGACCATGATTTTTATTTTGTATAATATAACTTTAATATTGGAGCATAATTACTGAGCAGGAAAAAACCTTCATCCTTTTATTATCATTTCCTGACATTTTAAATTACACACTATTACTGGATTAAAAAAAAAAAAAAAGAATGACAAAATAGAGATCATACAGGCCCCAAATCCACACACTAATTTATAAACTAAGTCTCAAGGAAGCAGTTTTTCCCTGTGCCTTCTGCTGGAGGTCACATGCTCATGATAGCCTAAAATAACACGTTGAGGCATGTTTTCATCATTGGAAATAAAAAGGAAATTCTGCCATCTGCTAATAAAAATAAAAGTAGCCATAAAGCTGACAGCTGCTGTCATTTCTGAGGAAACATCCTGAAATTTTCCAGTCATGGTGTTCAGGACACCCTGAAGTCACCCAGGCGCCATTCGGCCATTCCAGATTACCAAGAGGAGCTGCTGGGAACCCTTCCAGTAGTCAGTCCAACTTCACAACTGTCTAGGGCTGCTTATTGTAGACTGTTAAATGTTTCTTTTCAAGCCTAAATAAGTCAAAATGAGTTGGACAGCAGATTATAAAAGAAACAGGAAGAGAGAGGAGAGATTCCTGCTCCATCCCTTTGTACAGTCTTGGCTGAATCCAAGACTGGGCTCCCACAGTGCTTGCTGGCCATTTGCTGAACACTGCACTGAAATGAAATAACAGCGTGTCTGCTAGACTGCGACGGCTGACAGCAAGCAGAAAAGAAGAAGCTATGCCTCGTCCTCCATAGGAGCATTAAGCCTTCAGATAAGGCAAGAAAAATGCCCGGCCCCTGGGACGATGTGCCCTTCATAATAGAGCAGGGTCCAGCTCAAGATATTTTCTCATTTTTCTGGCCACATATCTTCCTTGAGCCTCTTTCTTTATCAGGTGTAAATTATTTGTTTGCAACTTTTCTGAAATTGCTCTCAGAAAATCAATAGAAAAATGGTGAGGAAACGGAGCATAATTTCTGCTCCTTCGTTTCTCTGAAAGCCAGCTACACTCAAAGTGTGCATACTTCCTGCCTCCTTGGTAATAATTAATGCCGAGTGTGTACTTAATCTGCAGGAGCTTATCAAGAAATAAGTGCATTCAATCATTGTTCGGGCAACCATAAAGCATTTCAGTATTATACTGTTTGGTTGGCAAGCCTCTGCAATAAAGAAAACAGCATTGATTGAATTAGATAATTTAGTTTCCTCATGTTATTTTTTAAAACAGGAAATGTTGCTTTTCAGAAAAAAATATATATTTTTCTTAAAGAATCTGCTGGTAGTTTTTCTGGTGTCTTTTGAACTCCCGGAGTCCGTGCTGTCTCCACCATTAATCTCTCACCTTCAGTGTCTGCTTTTATGTACAGCTAGCTTTCTTTTTATGCCCTAACTAAATCCAAAAATAACGTCATTGAAAGTAAGAATTGTCTTTCGGATTCCTTTGTTTCCTAAACCAACAGCTTTCAAAGTTATAACAAGAGTCTAGGTAGTATTTAATGCAAGGCTCTAAGCCATTTCTTACTGAAACACTTCTGCCTCTGCCTGTTTTAATATTATAAAGTCATACAGAAATAATATGTTGTTTGATGGTCTCTTTTTTAAAGTGACCCTGGCCTCATCTGTCTCTGTCTTGTAGTGAAGTACTTCAGTCCTGCAGCTGGATATGTAAGATGGTCTGGATGGTGTTAGCCATGGCCACACCATTTTGAAAAGCTCTGGCAGTTTTTCCAAACCACAGTAATCAGCATTCTATGACTTAACTAGGTTCCCTAGATTCCTGCCACACTGCACCCTTGCAGACCCTCATAATTGGCATTGAGAGATGTTTATGATCACCTGGCATTCTTTTACTCATTGTTTACCAATCTTTGTCCACTACTAGCAAAGCCAATCTCAGTTCATATGGAAATCCTTCAACCTCCCTCCCTGTCTCAAAATAAAAGCCTACACTGTCTTCAGTTGCTCACTCCCTTTCTTATCTGTCTTTTGTTATTTCTGACCTTTCATTTGGTGGCCTGTGTGGGAGTTGGTGTGTGGGATCTCCAACAGACTTCCCCCCACCGTGTCACACCCAGCCAGTCCCATTTGAGCCACTGTTACTGGATTGAATGCATTCGTCCCAGTACTGAGTTCAGAGTGATTAATGTCTGTTAAGAGTGTAATTGGGAGCCATTACCACTCTGAGAAGTTTCCATATTTGGAAAAGATAAGAGAATATATCTCTTATAGTACATATTTACTTATTTATTAACATTAATAAAAATTTCAATTCATGGAGATGGTCTTTGTGAACTTCAGTTTGGGGTTCCATTTTAATTGCCTCCTGACCTCCAAGCAATAACTCATTTTCTTGGACATTATGCATGTTTTTGCATTTGTGTGTGTGCTTAAAAACAACAACAAAGAATCTTGTAGTATTGCCACCATATCATTTAAATTCTTGGAAATCCCACAATTGCAGATTTGGGGCATTTATAGTATATGGAGGAAATAAAAATAACCCAAGAAGCTTTGAGGCCTTGTGATGTGCAGAATATACCACAGCAGGCACGGGGAACTGCAGCCAGCAGCGCTACTGGCTTTATTTTTAGAAGGAGCAAAAGCACAGATGAAGGTCTCCTGGTAGACATTGAGTCAGGGTAGACACTTATTACAGATGTGAAGTTACACAGTATACAACATGGATAAATGTTTATTCGTCTTCCAAATTTAACCCACACACACTGAAAGGTTGCAGTTGGAACTGAATTTTCTGCTTTGGCTGGTGGCTTGCAGCTCTCCTTTTAATGTCATGTGGAACAGCACCAGAGCTGTGAAAAATGCAGAATATCCAAGTTCCCTCCCCTCAGCTTTACTCAATGTATTTGACTCTAGTTTATAAAAAGTGAGTCAGGCCAGGCATGGTGGTGTACACCTTTAATTCCAGTACTCAGGAGGCAGAGGCAGGCCAAATTCTGTGAGTTCCAGGCCAGCCTGGTCTACAGAAAGAGTTCTATCTAGGCCAGCCAGAGCTGCATAGTCTGTCTCAAAAAGAAGGTCAGGAATTACTGTGAAAATAAATGAACAGTCACACTTTCTGGTCTGGTTTTATTGTTTTTAGGCTGTAAAACCTACCAGAACAGTGCCACCAACTGGGGCTAAAATGTCCAATAATTGGAACCTACAAGGGACGTACTCACTCAAACCACCACACCTACATTCATTCATTATTTTTTTATTTATTTTTATATGTGTTATGAGTATACTGTCTGCATGTAGGTTTGTGCACCCGTGTCGTGCAATACCGCGGAGGTCAGAAGAGGGTCTCAGATTCCCCAGAACTGGAGTTCTGGAACTGGAGTTACAGACAGTTCTTAACCATCATGTGGGTGCTGGGGATCGAACCCGGGTCCTCTGCAAGAGCAGTCGGTGCTCTTAAGCGCTAGGCTATCTCTCCAGCCCCCTCTTTTTTTAAATTTTTTATGTGTATGAATGTACTGTCTGCATGCAGGTTTGTGCACCCGTGTCACAATGCCGCAGAGGTCAGAAGAGGGTGTTGGATTCCCCTGGAACTGGAGTTCTCCTGGAATTGGAGTTACAGATGGTTCTCAGCCACCATGTGGGTGCTGGGGATCGAACCAGGGTCCTCTGAAAGAGCAGTGGGTGCTCTCAACCGCTAGGTCATCTCTCCAGGCCTCATTCATTATTTTTTAAGATGGAATACCAAACTGAGGTTGCCAAGAAAATGTTTGGTATCAGACCCAAGAGCGTGGTTTTGCTGGATTTAATTAAAAGTCTTTACTTAGTCCATATTATGTCCATGAATAAAGGTCTTTCCTATAACTTGGAGGCTATAACACTGATTTTTCATTGTATTGACTGTGAGATGGAATGCTATGGGTGATAAACAGGAAAAATTCTAAAGGTCCCCAAAGCTCAGCCCAGCTTGGCCTTGACCAGCTGTGTTCTGGTGCTGTTTCCCTTGAAAGTTCTTCTGCTCAGGTTTACAGTAGAGATCAGTAGATCAGGCCTGGCTGGGGGATTCTTGGGGGAAAAAACCAGAAGGATCATTGTGAAATACTTAGCCTGGGTTATCAGTATTCAGTAAACATTTCTGCTAACTGCCAGTCCAAGCCACAGAGAAGGCTTGGTCTCAACTACAGTGCTGTCACCAAAAATGTCCTTCTCTCTGCATCAGGATGATGAGGTGACCAACATTTCAAAAAACTTCCAGTTTTTGAAAGTAAACATGAGCTACGGTCAGCTGAGAAGCACTCCACTTATGTTGCTGTAACAGAATACCAGAAACTGGGTAACTTATAAAGAGGTTTATTTGACTAACAGTTCTGGAAGGTAGAAAAGCCAAGTGCATGTCTGGCATCTGCCAGGCACTGAGTAAAAGGACAGCAGTTTGGTGCAGAACAGGCAGAACAGGCAGATGAGGAGCAGTAGCTTTACTTTGTAACAACTACTGTTCAGTCCCCTGACAGCCAGACTCCCTGGGAAAAGCTGTGAGTGCATTCTGCTTCCATGGATGAACTCTTGCCACTTGCCAATACTTGGGTCACATAGGGAATCAAGTCTTAAGAGTTTCAGTCAAGACAAACCATCCTTACATCATTTCAAGTACCACCCAACCCCAGCCAGTGTTTAGCTGAGGGAAATATTTATCTCCCCGATACTGGGGGCTGGAGGGTTGCAGGAGGTCAGAACCAGAGAAATTGAAGAAGGATGTAGTGGTCCTACCAGATCAGGGTGGGGCTGGGGTGTGCAGGCCCATGTGGGATCCAGGCCCATGTCGAGAATCTTCCTCCACTGTTCTCTGCCTTATTCTTTGAAGTATGATCTCTCGATTGAGCCCAGAGCTTGATGATAAGGCTAGCCTAACTATCTAGCCTGTGGTAGAGATTACGAGTTTCTCCCTTCCAAATACCAGAATGACATCCTGGTGTGAGGCCTGAGTTCTTCCTGGAACCAGGCATCAGGCAATACTGTAACCTCAGGCCCCACCTGTCTGGTTTGACCTCCCTAGATTCATGCTCCAGCTGTGTTGAAGGGTTTCTTGGCACCCTGTTCAGATCTCATCTGGGAAAATGGCCACTGGTTAGAGGGATGACCCAATGAGCAGGAAAGATTCAAGCAGAAGAAGAGATCGGGAAAAACTGAAGTCTCTTTGAGGAAAGATCCAATAAAAGAACTACAGATGGAGTTGAGTCCTTAAGTCAGCCCATCCTGTTTGCATAGCTTCAAAAATAAAAATGGGTAGCAGGTTGTATGAGCATAATGAGAGCTGCAGACTGGAAAGGTTAAGGGAGCATTGTGCTCTAAGCCTACGATATGTATCACTGTTGAGTCTTGAGCATGCCCAGTGCCTGCCACTAGCATTTTCCTGCCTGATTTCTTCCCTGGTCTTTAACTTCTTGCTGGGTTTCCAATTGATGTCCAATCCCAACCCCATCCACCCGTGATCTAGCACTACAGAGGCACTGTCTTCTGGCATCTGTGGGTTTGAGCATCCTTGGAAGAGTCGGGGGTGATATGAGCGGGTGTGTCCTAGTGAGAAAGGACAAGATAATGATGAAGGCATTATGCTGTGGGGTCTGCATTGCCTATGCTTTTGTTGGTGGTGTGGATGTTGTATGCGTGTGTACGTGTGTGTGTGTATATGTGTGTGTGTGTACAAGTATATTCATGTTTGCATGTGTGAGAGTGCACTTGTGTGTGCAAGTGTGAAGATCTGTGTGTGCACATGCCATGGAGGGCTGGGCTGATGTCAAGAGTCTTCTTCCATTGATCTCTTCCACCTCATTCTTTGAGGCATGGTCTCTCAGTTGAACCCAAAGCTTGATGATAAGCCTAAGCTACCCTTCTAACTTTCTGTAGTGATTACTGGTCTCTCCCTTCCAAGCCCTAGAACTATAGGCAGCCCACCACACCCATCCAGTATTTACTTGGGTTTTGGGAATGAGAACTCTAGTCTTCATGATTGTGTGGCAAACACTTCATCCATACAGCCATCTCCCCAACCCTGGGCATTTTGAAGATTACCTAATTTTTGACAATCAGTTGATTTTAGCACCTTGCTAGAATGAGGATTAAAACATATCTGCAAAGTCAACTGGTAAATGAATTCAGTCTCATAGTGAGCATTTTCACCACATAAGATGAATGCAGACATTTTGGGACCATGGGGCCATGGCATGCACCAAGCTGTAACAGAGGACATGAGAAACATTTCTCCTGTGGTTCTGTTTGGAAAGATTCCATACCTGTCACATCTCTGTCCCCTCAGTGTGAGTACTAGGGGCAAAGCCTAGAGCAGAATGAGAAAGTGAGATGTAGACATGCCCATGTGTGCAGGATGTGTGAGTGTATTCCCATGCACTTAGCCTGTGGTTTCTAACATGTCATTGACATCTGGAGTGAGTCACTAAGCACAGACAACTCTTAAGTACTGTGGACCTTTAGAACAATTGGAGTTTAATAGTCTTGGATCTATTAATGACATGAAATACATTTATGATGCCATCTAATATTCTATAGTAACTATCACAGCTGTGGTCAAAAACTGAGTGCACCCTCTTTCCAGAACCATCTATTTAGTGCAGTGATGTGCACAAGAGTGGAACAATGTGAAGTCAGTCATGCATTTTCTGTTACTGTGGCCCAAAAGAAAAGCCTATTATAATAGAACAGATTACTTCTGAAAACACAGCCAATTTTGAAGAGCCAAAGATGGTCTATAAGAAACCCACAGATAACTTTGGATGAAGGCAAGTGTCTTGATTCCCCTCTTAGTACTAGGCAGGTGTAAGTGGTCTGTGAGCATCTAGAGAAGAGCAGTCACTTCCCTAAGGAGGGTGTGCAGTATGGGCGTGAGGCACTTCCAGCTTCATTGACACACAGCCTGGAGACAGAAGCCTGCCTTGTGTTGATTAAGGGCCCTCCATCTAATTACTCTAGCTACTGGCTTTGTGTTTTCCTTTTCTGCTTTTCGAGGGTTGATTGCCAGACTCTAACCAAGCCTTGCTAGTGGGTACCAGGGAAGGGACCCTGTGTAGCCTTGCAAGGGAGGAGACTTCCACAGCTGATCTGTTCTACTCATTTCAAGCCTGAGCCTGCCACACTGTCACCTGTGAAGACAAGGCCTCTGAAAAGCCTTATGCTGAAACACAGCTCTGATGGCTGGTACAGGCATCCCTAAGGATAATCAGACTTTGTTTCAACCAGCACTTAGATGATGGTCATTCGGCGTGTTGACCAAGCATGTATTGAGCGTCTGATATGTACTTAGCATTTGTCTCTGCTTTGGGTGGTGCAAAAGACAGCAGAGCTAGGCAAGGGGACTGAGGTTTGGAGACATGCTAACTGCTCCACTACTGTGGAGCTCAACTAGGCTTCCACTGGAATTCACAGCTCACTATCATTCATTCCTTTGAAAGCCAGAGGATACTCAGAGGTAGCAGTCAGTCATCCTGGGACTTCACCTGCTGGGACAGGCCAGCCTGTAGGTTAAGACCTCCCCTGTTACCCTTTCCTTGCTCTTCAGCAAATGGCACATAGTCTTTTTCTTGCAAGATTATTGGATCTGTTTGCCTTTGAAACACAGTCAAGGAAAGCTAGTTTTGGTCAAGGCATAGACTCTAAGTGGAAATCCTTAACTAGCCTGAGGGAAAAATCATTCTTTTATCAGACACACCTGCTCGGAAGTGAAAACAGCTGCCTACCCTTTACCTCTACTTTCTCCCTCCTGATAGCACTTATCCTGGCAAAGTCCTACTCATCCTTCACTGCCCAGCCCCATGGTCATCTCCTGTGTGAAACTGTCCTTGTTACCTCCCCACCCAGTCCTGCCAGGACCCAGCTCCTGTTTTGGGCAGGCTCAGCATCTGCACACATCCATTCTATTCTTCTCTGCCCCATAACAGGAGCCATTTGTAGGAAACAACATGTGATTTCTGCATACCCGGTGCCCAAGTTGCTACTAGGAGCAGAGTGATGGGTGGTTGCCTGTTAGGTGGACGAGCTGGGAACGAGCAAGGAATGGTTTCTATATTGCTCCTTGTGCCAAGCCCCCTGAATATAGAAATAGAAATTACCCTTACACCGGGCATGGTGGCACACACCTTTAATCCCAGCACTCAGGAGGCAGAGGTGTAGCTCTGTGAGTTCAAGGCCAGCCTGGTTTACATAGCAAGCTCCAAGCCAGCTGGGACTAAAGGGAGACCCTGTCTCAAAAAGACCAAAAAGAAAAAAAAAAATTACCCTTACAAATGGCCTCAGACAGAAGCTGACTGTGAAGGAAAGATTTGCTTTAGTATATGGCTTCAGCTTCCATAGAGAAAGCATGTGCAACTTTCACATGTGGTAATTAGGAAGACAAATGTCCCACTGTGAGGTACTGCTGTACCCAGACTTAGGAAGACATCCTACCCCAAGGCAACAGCAGGGGACATGGAGAGGTTCATTCTTCTTGCTCTGTTATACAATGTTCAAACACTTTCTTCTCTGGAAATCATTGGGGCCACTTGTTAGTCTTCTCAGCCCTTTAATTATAGGCATGCTGAAGCTGTCGTCTACCTTGCTAAGAGTGACAGGAAGCTTTTTTTTCATGCATGCATTTTGTTGTTGTTTTTGCAACTGCCTGGCTTCATAGCAATAAAGGCATGCTAACTCTGAGTCTAGCAGACTTGGAGTCTTGCAGGTCTGAGGTGCTCCACTACTGAGTCCTGGCTGGTCTCTCCTTCCTATGCATCACAGACATGCTTCCTGTGCTGTTTCTGTTGCTCTGCATCACATACATGCTTCCTGTGCTGTTTCTGTGGCTCTGCGGTGTGGCTGGTGAGGAAGCTCAAGTGTTGCTTTTCTGTGTGTATGTGTTTGTGGGCTTAGAAATTTCCTTTGTAAAAAAAAAAAAAATATATATATATATATATTTTTTTTTTTTAAGCAAATGATAAACCACAGAGCACCAGAGCTAACCCTGGCTGTGAGTCTCTGGAGGCAGTGTGTGTGTGTGTGTGTGTGTGTGTGTGTGTGTGTGTGTGTGTTAGTCAACCAACAGTTGTGTGCATGCTGGGAGGCAGAGAATATAGTAGATAGCTGCTCAGTCCAAGAAGCCAAACACCTAAGCAATCTCAGTCTGGGGTCGAAGGCCTGGAAGTCCCTGTTGAAGGCTGAAGGAGTTGGAGCCTGAGAGCAACACCTTCCTGTAGATGGGCTCAGAAAGGAAAGGGGGCTTGCACATGCGTGCTGTCTCCCCCAGCGTCTGCCATCTGCCTACCGGCCCACTGAATGCTTCCACTCTTATTCAAGGTGTGCCCCCCTGTCCTCGACTGTCACTGTCCCACATATCAGTCCTCTTTGGAAACTCCTCTACAGACACACAGCTCTGTTGTCTCACCAGTCCTAGATAGCTCCTAATCCTACCAACTGTCCACCAAGATCAATCGTCAAGTTATTGTAGATGAGGAGCCACTTAAAAACTTGTAGAGAGACCCAACTGTAGGCTTAGCATTGTGAAATAAATGTATTTAGTTCTCATGATAAAATATGATAGGTCAGTATGCAGAGAAACAGAGACCAGACTGCAGAGTGTTCAGCCCTAAATGGGACATCTATATCACACCCCTTCCCACAAAGCTCAGGGATATTTGAGGAAAGGGGATGAGGATGGGTAAGAGCCAGAGGTGGTGGATGACTACAAAGAAGCTGTCTTCCAGACAGCGGGCAGCTGCTCGTATGGACTCTCAGCAGTTTGGTCAGCATGCATAAGACCTGCTCAAGCTCCAGACAGACAAAGTCCCATCACGGAGGGGCAGGAGGCATGAACTACCCCCTTTAGCTGAGGAGCCATTGGCTTTTGAGAGCTGCTGGAAGAGGAAGTGTTGGGGCTGGAGAGATAGCCTAGCGGTTAAGAGCACCGACTGCTCTTGTAGAGGACCGGGGTTCGATCCCCAGCACCCACATGGCGGCTGAGAACCGTCCGTAACTCCAATTCCAGGAGAACTCCAGTTCCAGGGGAATTCGAGACCCTCTTCTGACCTCCGCGAACCTACATGCAGACAGTACATTCATACACATACAGAAATAAATAAATTAAAAAAAAAAAAAAAAAAGGAAAAGGAAGTGTTATTTAAGGGTGTGACCTAGTAGGTCAACTGCGCTCCAGGGCAGATTCAACACTCAAAAATATTTGGGCAACACAAATGGATCTTTAAAAAAAAACTACAAAGTTGGGTGAGTAAAGAGGTGAATTGGATCCAGGCAAAGTTTAGGGAAGGAACATGATGATCAAAGTATATTACATTAAATTCTTAAAGAATTAATAAAAGTATCTTTTATAGCATATGTATGCATATCTATCTTATATGAGCTAGGACAGCCTTTCCAAAATGACTCTTGTGTTATATAGGATCAGCAAAAATTTATTCAGGTGGATACAAAGACTTCTTTGGGCTTTAGGCTCTGTACTGAGGAATGACACAATATTGCCCACCACATAGTGCCCTGTAGATCTCGCGACAAGTGGATGTGAAGTGTGGCAGGGTTTTATAATGGAAAAGTTATGGTTTTCAGACTTGGTGAAAACTAGGTTTTAGTACTCAGCTCCACTGCATAATAACCTCAACATTCTTCAGCTTACTTGCCTTTATAGTATGAATAATGCCCACTCACAAGCTTGCTACGTGTATTAAACAAGGCACTGCATGTGAAATACCCAACAATATATAACAAAACAATGTCAGTAGAAGATAAAATCTATATGATTTTCCCCCAACACTTTAGACCATTAAAGATCATTCCAGAAAGATACTTTCCTTTTTTCAATATACATGTACATATTTTATTGAATTTTTGTGCATTTCATACAGTATATCTTAATCATATTTAGACCCCTCCCCTATCTTCATCCCTTCTTAGGACACCCACTTGTATTCCATGCATTCTGCCACATATGTTAAGGCCTATGGAGTCAAGTTTGTGTACCCACATGGCCCTTGGTGATATGTTTGGAACCTGTTCAGCCTGAGTCGCTCCCTTAAAAACCAACTCTTCCTCAGCCAGCAGTGATCACTGCCAATAGTCCATCAGCTAGTGGAGCCTCCTGCCCATTAAAATTTATTGTTTTACCTATATATTTTTTGTACAAGATTATGTTACAAATCGAATCCAGACTCGTGTTCCCCTCCCAACAACCCCACCCCACCAGATTCACCCTTTCAGTCAGTTCTTTGATGCAGTGCCCTCTGTTGTTGGTGTTGTTGCTCTTTCCAATATGCATCACTCCCAACAAGAAATGTTTCCAACTAGGTTATTAGCACTAGCATCCACAGATAAGGGATACCATTCGTCCTTTGTTTTTATGGGACTGTGTTACTTCACTCAGCATGATATCTTCCAGTTCCATCCATTTACCTGCAAAGTTCATGATGCTGTCTTTTTTTTTTTTTTTTTTGGTCTTTTCGAGACAGGTCTCCCTGTAGCCCAGAGTGCCTGGAACTCACTCTTGGCCAGGCTGGCCTTGAAACCACAAAGATCCGCCTGCCTCTGCCTCCCAGTGCTAGGATTAAGCGTGGCACAACCACGCCCGGCCGATGTTGTCCTTTTTTTACTGCTTGCACTAGAACTCCATTGTGTAAGATGTACCACATTTTTCCTCTATCAACTCTTTCCGTTTGAGGGGCATTGGGCTGGTTCCAGCTTTTTTGTTTGTGAACATGATCTCTTGCAATAACATTGCTGATGCATGTAATCTCTGTGGTTAAGATTAGTCTTTATGGATTATACCCAAGGTGATATGACTGGGTCAGGTGGCAGTATCATTTGACGTCTTCCAAGGGGTTCTCCACACTGCTTTCCAAAGTGCTGTACAAGGTTACACTCCCACACAACCCTATCCAAGCCTTCAGCTCATTTGTTTTCTTTTGATCCTAGCCAGTCTTATTGAATGGAAAGATTGAGTGATATCTTAAAGGTGTTTTAATCTCCATTTCCTTAATTTATTATGTGATGTTGACCACTTTTAAGATGTTTCTCACAATCTCTATTCCTCTTGTGAAGTTTCTGTTTGTCAGCTCTTTCATCCATCTTTTTTGAGTGATTCATTTGTTTTCTTTCTGTCTTGTTTTAAAGTAGTTTTATTATAACTCTGGTAAATCATGCTTTGTCAGATGTTATCTGTGGTGAAGGTTCCTTCCACTCTGTGGGTTTTCTCTTCACTTCCTTTATTATTTCCTTTTTGATGTACAGAAGCTTTTTGAGTTGAATGAGGTCCCATTTGTCAATTGTCAGATCTTAATTCTTTGCGGCAGCTGCTGTCTGGATTTAGGAAGTCTTTTCCTATGCCTATGTCTTTGTCTGCTGTCCAACTTTTTCTGTATACCTTCAGAGTTGTGGGGTTTCACGTTGAGGTCTTGATCCATCGGAGTTGTGACTTTTGACAGGGCAAGAGGTAGGGTTTAATTTCATTCTTCTACAAGTGGTATGATCCAGTTTGCCAACACCACTTGCTAAAGATGCTGTCTGTTCCTCCATTGTTGTCTCTTGGCGCCCTTGTCGAATATGGGTGGCTGAAATTGTCTATGTGCTCCAGTTTTGGATCTTCAGTTTTTGTTCCCATTGATCAACAGGTCTGTTTTTGGTACCAGTACCAAGCTGGTTTTTTTATGACTAATAGCCCGGTAATATAGTTTGAAGGCTGGAATAGAGATCCCCCATGGATTGCTCTTTTCACTCAGGGTTGCTTTGGCTATTCAGGGTCTTTTGTTTTTTCCAAATGAAATTAAGGACTTTTTTTTTCCAAGCCTGTGAAGAAACTCTTGGGGATTTTAATAGGAATTGAATTAAATCTGTACAAGAGTTTGGGTAGTATGGACATTTTTACTATATTAATTTTCCCAATCCATGAGCATGAGAGGTTTTTTCCATCTTCTGTTGTCTTCTTCAATTTCCTTCTTCAGGGGTTTAAACTTTTTGTTGTAGAGATCTTTGGTGTCTTTGGTTAGGTTCATTCCTAGGTATTTTATTATTTTTTGAGGCTATTGTGAGTGGGAAGTTCTCCTTGTATTCCTTCTTCAGTTGCTTGTTGCTGTAAAGAAAGGCTACTGATTTTTCTAGGTTAATTTTGTATCCTGCCACTTTACTGAAGCTCTTAATCATTTCTAGGAGTTTTCTGGTGGAGTTTTTAGCATCCCTTAAGTAAACAATAATATTATCAGCAAAAAGGGATAGTTTGACTTACTTTTTTCCAATTAGAACTCCTTTAATTTCCTTTTCTTGACTTATTGCTCTAGCAAGGGTTTCAAGCACTATATTGAAAAGGAGTGGTGACGGGGCAGCCTTGCCAAGTTCCTACCATTAAGGGGAATGCTTCTGTCGTTTCCCCATTTAGGATGATATTGGCTGTGGGTTTCCTGTATATGGCTTTGATTGCATTGAGGAATGATCCCTCCAATCCAATTCCCTCTAGGACTTTAAGCATGAAGGGATGCTGGATTTTGTCAAAGGCTTTTTCCACATCAATTGAGATGATCATGTGGTTTTTGTCTTTCAGTCCATTTATATGCTTGATGATGTTTATTGATTTTCATATGTTGAACCATCCCTCCATTTCTGGTATGAATACAACTTGGTCATGATTGAGGATCTTCTTGATGTGGGTCTATATGCAATTTGCAAGTATCCTGTTTAGAAGTTTTGCATCTGTGTTCATTAATGAGATGGGTCTATAGTTCTCCTTTTTGGTTGTATCTTTGCCTGGTTTTGGTAATAGAGTGATGCTGGCTTCATAGAAAGAATTTGGGAGAATTTCCTCTGTTTCTATCCTTCTAAACGATTTGAGTAATAATGGTTGTAAGTCTTTTTGAAATGTTTTATAGAATTCCGCTGTGAAACCGTCTAGTCCTGGGCTTTTTTTAGTTGGGAGGTTTCTTATTACATCTTCAATTTCTTCATATATTATGGGTCTGTTTAAGCTGTCAATCTGTTCTTGGTTGAGCTTTGGTGATTCCCAGGATTTCAGATATTCATCCATTTCTTCTAGGTTTTCAAACTTAGTAGAGTATAGGTTTTTGAAGTATTCCCATATGATTGTCTGGATCTTTTCCTTGTCTGTTGTGATATTTCCCCTTTCATCATGGATTCTATTGATTTGAAGTTGTTCCTTCTTTCTTTTGGTTAACTGGGCAAGAGGTCTATCTTGTTTATTCTTTCAAAGAACCAACTTTTGGATTCATTGATTTTTTTTTGTATGGTTTTGTTTCTATTTCATTGATTTCTGCTCGATTTTTGGTATGTCTTGCTATCTGCTGGGTTTAGGGTTCATTTGTTGTTGTCTCTCAAGTGGTCTTAGCTGCAGTGTTAGATCGTTCAATTGTGGTCTTTCTTTTTTTTGATGTAGGCATTCAGTGCTATAAACTTCCTTCTTAGGACTGCTTTTAAAGTGTCCCATAGGTCTTGTTGTGTTGTATTATCATTGTCATTCAGTTCCAGGAATGCTTTTATTTCTTTTTTTATTTCCTCCTTGACCCATTTATTATTCAGGAGAGTGTTGTTTAGTCTCCATGTGTTCTTGTATGTTGTAGGGCTTATCCTGGTGTTGATATTGAGCTTTATTGCACTGTGGTCTGATAGAATGCATGAAATTATTTCAATCTTTTTGTATTTGTTGAATTTTTTTCTGTGTCCCAGTATGTGGTCTATTTTGGAGAATGTTCAGTGGGGTGCTGAGTAGAAAGTGTATTCTCTGGTGTTTGGGTGGAATATTTGGTAGATGTCTGTGAGGTCCATTTGGTGTATTGTATCATTCAGTTCAGATGTCTCTCTGTTTATGCTTTGTCCTGTTGATCTGTCCGAAGGACTTAGTGGGGTAATGAAGTCCCCTACTATTAATGTGCTGGGGTTAATCTGTGCCTTGAGGTCCTGAAGAATTGTCTTTATAAAGTTTGGTACACCAGAGTTTGGTGCATATACATTCATGATTGTGAAGTCTTCATGGTCAATTGTTCCTTTAATAAAGATGTAATGGCCCTCTTTGTCTCTTTTGATTTCTTTTACTTTGAAGTCTATTTTGTCTGATATTAAATCACAACACCTGCTTTCTTTTTGGTACCCTTTGCTTGGAATATTTTTTCCATCCCTTCGCTTTAAGTTGGTGCCTATCCTTGAGATTGAGATGGGTTTCTTGTAGACATGTAGATGGGTTTTATTTCCTAATCCAATCTCCCAGTCTATGTCTTTTGATTGGGGAGTTTAGTCCATTAATATTTAAGGTTATGATTGAAAGATGCATGTTGCTCTTTTCACCTTATTATCCATTTGCAGTTTTAGCCTCGGTTTTTACTTGTGCAATTGTGTTTTTATTAGTTTCTCTTTCTAGGTGCTTGTGGATGGTTGCTCCTCTCTTCTGTCCTTTGAATTGCTTCAAGTATTCTCTGAAGGGTTGGTTTTCCAGACATGTATTCTATCATCTTGTTTATGTCATGGAAGATTTTTCTCTCTCCTTCAACTATAATCAACATTTTTGATGGGTATATTAACCTGGTTTCCCATCCATAGTCCTTTAACACTGGGAATGCTTTGCTCCATGTTCTTCTTGCTTTCATGGTTTGAATCGAGAAGTCAGTCATAATTCTGATGGGTTTCCCCTTGTATGTGACTTGTTTTTCTCTTGTGGCTTTCAGAATTTTGTGTTTGTTTGGGGTATCTAGCATTTTAACTATGATATGGTGTGGGGAGCTTCTTTTCTGATCTCGTCTGTTTGGAGTTCTATGTGCTTCTTGTATTTGTATTGGTTTGTCTTTTTTTAGTTTGGGGAAATTTTCATCTATTATTTTGTTGAAGATCTGATCGATACTATTCTCTTGGGATTCTTCTCCTTCCTTTATCCTTATAATGCAGAGGTTTGATCTTTTCATAGTGTCCCATATTTCCTGGTTGTTCCACTGTTGTGTATTTTTAAATTTTTCATAATCTTTATTTAAGCTTTTTAGTTGCTCTGTTTTATCTTACAGGTCTGATATTCTTTGTTCTGCTTCCTCCATTCTATTTCTGAGGCTTTTTCCATTCCTTTCCTCTTGATTGGATGAGTATTCTATTTCCTTTTTCATTTCATCCTGTGATTTCTTTAGTATTTCCACTTCTTTTTGGAACTTCTCAATCTCTTCTTGGTGCTCCTCACTTTGCTGGTTGGCTTCCTTTTTCAGTGTTTCCACTTCCTTCTGGAGTTTGTCATTTTCCCCCTCTAGTTCTTTCTGAAGTTTGTCATTCTCTCCCTTTAGTTCTTTCTGAAGTTTGTCATTGTCTCCCTCTAGGTCCTTCTTGAGTTTTTCATTCTCTTTCCTAAGCTCTCTGACTTGTTCTTTATATTCTTTATTTCTCTGAATAGGTCTTCAATTGTTCCTCTAAGATCTGTTTCTTGGGTCACCCCCAGGGGGATCCCACTGTAGCAGTCTCCTACAGGGTTGGTAGAACTTGGTGTGGAATTATCCTGCACTTTTCCCATGTTGTCCCTTTGTTGTGTTCCTGGCATGTGGGTTTCCCTTTTTTTGCCTGTATTCCCATGTGAATCACAAATGCCTTTTCACTGTGTTGAAGGCTTGCTTTGCTTGCCTCTTTCAGATGCCTTTTTTTTCCTCCTTGTTTATGGAGTGATGACTTGTGTGGGTTTCAAGCTTTCAATTTTGTTTATATATTGGAAGTCTAATTCACTCTTCCCTTTCTGTTCTGAAGGTTCTCCAAAAAATCCACTTGGACNGTTTCTTGTAGACATGTAGATGGGTTTTATTTCCTAATCCAATCTCCCAGTCTATGTCTTTTGATTGGGGAGTTTAGTCCATTAATATTTAAGGTTATGATTGAAAGATGCATGTTGCTCTTTTCACCTTATTATCCATTTGCAGTTTTAGCCTCGGTTTTTACTTGTGCAATTGTGTTTTTATTAGTTTCTCTTTCTAGGTGCTTGTGGATGGTTGCTCCTCTCTTCTGTCCTTTGAATTGCTTCAAGTATTCTCTGAAGGGTTGGTTTTCCAGACATGTATTCTATCATCTTGTTTATGTCATGGAAGATTTTTCTCTCTC
Source organism: Rhizomys pruinosus (assembly GCA_009823505.1). Taxonomy (NCBI): domain Eukaryota; kingdom Metazoa; phylum Chordata; class Mammalia; order Rodentia; family Spalacidae; genus Rhizomys; species Rhizomys pruinosus. Next base: position 1,277,995 of record VZQC01001084.1, on the reverse strand, counting down.
CTTCAACTATAATCAACATTTTTGATGGGTATATTAACCTGGTTTCCCATCCATAGTCCTTTAACACTGGGAATGCTTTGCTCCATGTTCTTCTTGCTTTCATGGTTTGCATCGAGAAGTCAGTCATAATTCTGATGGGTTTCCCCTTGTATGTGACTTGTTTTTCTCTTGTGGCTTTCAGAATTTTGTGTTTGTTTGGGGTATCTAGCATTTTAACTATGATATGGTGTGGGGAGCTTCTTTTCTGATCTCGTCTGTTTGGAGTTCTATGTGCTTCTTGTATTTGTATTGGTTTGTCTTTTTTTAGTTTGGGGAAATTTTCATCTATTATTTTGTTGAAGATCTGATCGATACTATTCTCTTGGGATTCTTCTCCTTCCTTTATCCTTATAATGCAGAGGTTTGATCTTTTCATAGTGTCCCATATTTCCTGGTTGTTCCACTGTTGTGTATTTTTAAATTTTTCATAATCTTTATTTAAGCTTTTTAGTTGCTCTGTTTTATCTTACAGGTCTGATATTCTTTGTTCTGCTTCCTCCATTCTATTTCTGAGGCTTTTTCCATTCCTTTCCTCTTGATTGGATGAGTATTCTATTTCCTTTTTCATTTCATCCTGTGATTTCTTTAGTATTTCCACTTCTTTTTGGAACTTCTCAATCTCTTCTTGGTGCTCCTCACTTTGCTGGTTGGCTTCCTTTTTCAGTGTTTCCACTTCCTTCTGGAGTTTGTCATTTTCCCCCTCTAGTTCTTTCTGAAGTTTGTCATTCTCTCCCTTTAGTTCTTTCTGAAGTTTGTCATTGTCTCCCTCTAGGTCCTTCTTGAGTTTTTCATTCTCTTTCCTAAGCTCTCTGACTTGTTCTTTATATTCTTTATTTCTCTGAATAGGTCTTCAATTGTTCCTCTAAGATCTGTTTCTTGGGTCACCCCCAGGGGGATCCCACTGTAGCAGTCTCCTACAGGGTTGGTAGAACTTGGTGTGGAATTATCCTGCACTTTTCCCATGTTGTCCCTTTGTTGTGTTCCTGGCATGTGGGTTTCCCTTTTTTTGCCTGTATTCCCATGTGAATCACAAATGCCTTTTCACTGTGTTGAAGGCTTGCTTTGCTTGCCTCTTTCAGATGCCTTTTTTTTCCTCCTTGTTTATGGAGTGATGACTTGTGTGGGTTTCAAGCTTTCAATTTTGTTTATATATTGGAAGTCTAATTCACTCTTCCCTTTCTGTTCTGAAGGTTCTCCAAAAAATCCACTTGGACACTCTCTCAGCAATTCCAGTTGTCTCTGCCTCAGTACTTGTGCTGGAAAGCTTTGGTGTCAACTTGACACACCTGGGTTGAGGGAGCCTCGGTTGGGGAACTGGCTCCATTGGATTGGCCTGTGGCCACATCTGTGGTGTATCATCTTGATTGTTGAGCAGTGACAGTATAAGAAGGCAGGCTGGGCATGAGCCAGAGAGCAAGCCAGTAGAGAGCAAGCCAGTGAACATGGCCTGTGCTTCAGCTCCTGCCTCCAGGTTCCTGCCCTGAGTTCCTGCCTTGGGCTCCCTAAGTAATGAACTGTGACCCAGGAGATGTAAGCTGAATAAACCCTTTCCTCCCCAAGTTGGTGTTGGTCAGAGTGTTTTGTCACAGCAATGGAAGACAAACTAGGACAGTACTCTACAGAGCCATTGTTCACATCACATGATCTAAAAAAGCAAATGGACTACCTCACTCATGAACCTGTCTTTGGATGGGCATTTGGGTAAACAGGAAGAGAGATGAGTGGGTGAAGAGATAATTCAGAAAGATTATAAATATTTAAGATGATGCATGTGAGGAGCTTACCCCAGAATCTGGACTATACCAGACACTTAAAAATATTGCTCCTGTGATGTCTTCTAAGGAACCACTGATGCATGTGTGGAAAAAAATATTGCTACTTTTTTTTCAATTTTCATTTTTTTAATTGATGCTTTGTGTATTTCATACATCATTTTCCAATTCAGTTCAGGCATGTATCCCTTTCCCTTCCCCCCACTCCACCCTAACCCATCTCAGATCATGCATTCTGTCATAACTTTCCTGCATCTTTCTCTGTTTTATTTTGTTTTGTTTTCATTTCTTTTATGGAAGATCTGTGTTCTAGTTTGCCTTCAGTTGCAGAAATTCAGACAAAACACTTTGACCAATACCAACCAGGGGAGGAAAGGGTTTGTTCATATTACATCTCCCAAGTCACAGTTCATCACTGAGAAAGCCCAAGATAGAAACTCAGGGCAGGAACCTGGAGGCAGGAGCTGAAGCACAGGCCATGGAGGAGCACTGCTTACTGGCTTGCTCTTCTGGCCTGTGCTCAACCTGTTTTCTTATACAATATAGGACCACCTGCCCAGGGGTGCCACCACCCACAGTGGGCTGGGCCCTCCCACATCACTCAACAATCCAGAAGATGACCAACAGACATGGCCACAGGCTGGTCCAATGGAGGCAATTCCCCAATTGAGGATCCCTCAATCCACATGTGTCAGGTTGACACTAAAGCTATCCGGCACAATCTTTCACCTTATTTTCCATCTTCATACAGTAGGGCTGTTTGATTCTGAATATAACATGGGCAGAAGTCTCTCTTTGCTTACAAGTAGCAGTTATGGCAGGGTCCTGACTTTTTATTTGCTTTTATGAGAGTTTAGTCTATCATGGTCATGACTGTCATGAAGATGCCCCAAGTAAAGTGAACACACACAGATGCTCATTATAGGAGAAAAGATGATCCTTTTAAGCTGGCCAGAGGTGTTTCTAAATTGTCTCCTGCAAGAGCTACCTCCTCAGGAAGATAAAAAGAGGAATAAAAGAGTAATTATCAAGAAAAACTGGACTAAAATAGTTTTTATTTCTCCTCTCCATTTCCATAGCATCTTAAGTTCAGTCTTGCTAAACACACCATATTCTGCCTTGTGTTACAATAACATGCACATGTGCAGGGCTGGATGCTGAGGCAAGCAGTGTTTGTTGAATGAATGAATGAATGAATGAGTTTAAGTCTTTTTTAAACTGCTAGCTGATTGTGTTTGTATTCTGGATCTTACCTTCCTTATGCACCCATGTCTACTGCAATATTTTGTGCCAAGTAGGCTGTAAGCTCTAGGTAAATATTTGTTAGATGAATAAATGAATGCCCTGAGGACCCTGGAGGAAAGCCAGGAAGACATTCCTGTGATGAAAGGAATTTGTAAAGAGGCAAGGAATGTTAGAGAGGAGAATGGGTGGGGTGGGGGGCAGGCAGGAGGGAGTAGAGCCTGGGAGCTGACAAAATAGTAGAGGAAGAACAGTGCAGATGGCAGAGAGGGCAGTCACACTTCAGAGATGGCAATCTGCTCCTTGGTCTAGAGAAAGTGCATTTTGTAGCAACAGCCAAGTAGGAAGAGGTCTCTGGAGGAGAGGGAGAGCAGAGGTGTGGCCAGTGGTTTGGCAGAGACAAGCATGTTGATGCTGCAGCTCTTAAGCCCTTGCCCCTTGATGGCCACCGCTTGCCTCTGTGTCCACCACAGCTCCTGCTCAGAAGTCGTTTTCTCCATTTCCATTTCCCCTTCATCCACTGCACTGAGGCCTCTACCCCATGATCATCAACCGTCCTCCTCCCTCCCAGCCCCGCCGCCCTCTTATCGCCTGCCTCAGCACTGGGCACTGGCTCTCTGTCCAGCTTATCTCATGGGACACCCACTGATACTGTCACCACTTCCCTTTTTTAAGTGGCTCCTGCTCTGCCTCGCAGGCCACCCCATCTCCCGGTTTCTCTCCTCTCTTGCTACTCTTCTTTAATCTTCCATGTGGGTGTTCTGGCTGGCATGCACTGAACACTGATCCTCCATCCGGTCCTGTATTTCAGGGTTTGCAGCCACCATCTGTATGCGGGTCTTCCTTCCTAGAAGGCCAGCCCCTGTCTCCTGCCCTTACTGTAGGCCTCAGACACGCTTACTTGGCTGTCCCATTGCAGCCCCTTTCCAACAGCAAAAAGCTGAGGGCACCGCCATCTGCCAAGCTTGTTTCTGTGAAAGGAATCATCCTCTGTCCTTCCACTGAGGCCAGAGACTGTGGTCCTGTCTCTGCCGGGCCAAAGCCATTCCCATGCCTCGCTCTAGGCTCAGGTTCATCCTGGGTTCTGTAGATTTGCTCTCCCAATATTTCTCAAGTCCACTTCCCCCATTTCCATCAATACCACTGTTCAGGTTGTCCCTGTCACTTACCTAACTTCCTGATTGACTGATGTCACTGGCGCTCACCTTTCCTGGCTCCCTTCCGCTCATCCTCTAACCCAGCTTCACACTCTCGCTGCCATACATACAAGGTCCTGCATCTTCCTTTATCTGTAAAGCAGTTCTTACCATCCGCCGCTGTGGCCCGAGTCTAGGTGGTAGAGTAGTAGTGCTTCAAGCAAGCCCAGTGTGCTGGGGTACCTGAAGTTACTGATGTTCCTCTTGTCCCTGGGGACCTCAGGTTTTTATGTTAATCACACTCTGACACAGCTACTTAAGGCCAGAGATGACTGGCCGAGGCCTGAGGAAGGGCGCACTGACCCAGCCCAGTACAGCCTTCCAGGGGCTGAGAAGAGCCACTCTGCTCACTCTTCTGATGAATCCTCCTGCCTTATTCTAGTTGCATCTTCTTAGTTTGCATCCCCCAACATAAAGCACAATTTGAGTTTCTGTCATTCACTAAGCCAACTTTACTGAGTACCTACTGTGTCCTAGTATACAAAATTCAAGGTCACTCTAGTGGCTCTATTTATACCTAGTTCAGGAGATAAGTTGGGGGCTATACCCTGCCTGGGCTCCCAAGGCCAGACATGTGCTGTGGCTGGGGTCTGTGTACCATAGAGCAAGCATCTTCTTCACATACAGGTACTGTCCAACTGCCAGTCATCTTGCCTGAGAGGGACATCTTTCTTTCTTTATTTATTTTTATTTATTTTTGTATGTGTATGAGTGTACTGTATGCGTGTAGGTTTGTGCACGTGTGTCGTGCAATGCCGCGGAGGTCAGAAGAGGGTCTCGGATTCCCCTGGAACTGGAGTTCTCCTGGAATTGGAGTTACAGACGGTTCTTAGCCGCCATGTGGGTGCAGGGGATCAAACCCGGGTCCTCTTCAAGAGCAGTTAGTGCTCTTAACCGCTAGGCTATCTCTCCAGCCCCAACATCTTTCTTTAAACACATGAAAGAGACCCAATAGGTGAAAGGTGACATCGACAGCAGAGAGCAGGATGAATGGTGCCTTGGTCTCACCTTGCTGGCCTGCCATCTAGTGTGGTAGATACATAAACAAAGACATCCCTGAGTACATAGCAAGAAAGCCCTCAAGGGAGCCAAGGCTCTGTGAAGAACTGAAGAATCAACTGATGGCCTAAGAAGAGTGTCCTGAGAACTGGACATGAGGAAGCTGGTCCTGTGGTGATCAGAGGGCAGAGACCACATCACCTTGAGACATTCAAGGACCAAAAGAAAAGCCAAGCCTTACCTATAGAGGGACAAGCAGAGGGAGTGGCTAGAAGCAGTTCACACGGAGCTGCTCTCCATGCACTGCTGTTCCTTGAATTTATTCATTGAACACTTGCTGAGTGGGACGCTCTCACCATGCCTCTCTATGCATCACAAGTGCTCCAGGATGGAAGCTCTGTGTGGTCCCAGTGCCCTCTAGTGACCACAAACTCCATCTCAGGGCCTTCAGTGACCTCATCATCCTCAGATAATCTCTGCATAGCCTGTCCTCAGGCCCAACAAGTTCATGGAACTTGTCTTCTTAATTCTTCTCTGTGAATAGAATTCAGTATATTAAAAACCCTGTGGGTTCCATAGTTGATGAACATCAGGACCTTCACTTCTGACTCTAATTTCTTTTTTTAAATCCGTTTATTATTTTTTATGTGTATGAGTGTACTGTCTGCATGTAGGTTGGTGCACCTGTGTCATGCAATGCTGCGGATATCAAAAGAGGGTGTTGGATTCCCCTGGAACTGGAGTTAAAGATGGTTCTTAGCCACCATGTGGCTGGGAATCGAACCCAGGTCCTGTGCAAGAGCCATCTCTCCAGCCCCTGAAGACCAAATTTTAAACAAATAAGAAAAACCAAAGATCTAGATGTACTGACATGAAAAAAACAATGCCTAACGCATCAAGAGCTGGGTCTGGGGGCACACACCTGTCATAGCAGTACTTGGAAGGCTGAGGCAGGAGGAAAGACTGGGAGTCTGAGGCTAGCCTGGCCTGCAGGCTGAGGTCCTGCATTAAAAAAAAAGGGGGCGGGGGAGGGACTAGAGAGATGGTTCAGTAGTCATGAGCACTAGCTGGTCTTCCGGAAGGCCCAGTTCAAATGCTCCCACCTACATGGTGGCCAACAACCATGGGAAATTCCAGTTCCAGGGGATTTGAGGTCCTCTTCTGGCCTCCTCCTTTGTACAACACGAGTGCACTTACATACATGCAGGCAAAGCATTTATGCACATAAAATTTTAAAATTAAAATTTAGTTAAACATTTTTTAAGAAAGAAAATTCAAAAAGCAAATTCAGCATGATGTGACATTAATTTATGGTATGAAATGATTTGTAAATTTTTAAAACTATTCACAGAGCAAAATTTCTAAAGACTCTGACAAATCTAATGGTACATTTTTTCCTGAAGTAAAAGACTTTTAAAATAACACATTTTTAAACTATTGATTTTCTGGTTTCAGTGAAAAGTGTGTGTTACCTTAAGCTCTGTAAAATCAACAGAAGTGTTGCCTTTTTCTGCATGTGTTTTTTGGTCTGGAAAGGTGACTCTGGCTGCTAAGACCCCCCTGCCCCCTCCCCTCAGGCTACCTCACAGACCCGCAGCTTTCCTTGGGCTCTCAGAATTCGTTTTCCACAAAGACCAGGGTGGCTGCACCATCTTTTCAAGGCTTAGTTACTTTCCTAGGTAAGGTTTTCTCAAGGTCACTTTGAAGTCTCAGCTCAGCCCTTAGGTCCTCTTAACCAGTTTTCCTTTCTTTTTCTTTCCCTTCTTTTGTCTTTTCTTTTCTGTAGTGTTGTTCAGATTCTTTAGGCTGATTTCGTTTGGTCTTATTACCGATTTTTGTAGGACTTAGATCATTTTCTAAGCCTCTATACTCCCCCCACCCCTTTTTCCTTGCTCTTTAATGAGAGGAGATAGCTGCTTCTCAGCTTGCCTAGAATGACTCCTTAATGTTCATTTCACAGAGGTTTTTAAAAAGGGGGCCAGGATCGCAGCCCCGGCACTTGGCTCAAAGAGCAGCCACCTCTTTCTTTGCCCTTTGTTCTTCCTGTACGTGATGGACTTGTTCAATAACAACTATTTTTGTCGCTTTGTTTTACACCAATTTCTTTTCAAGATTATGGTTTATTTAGGCAGAATATTTAAAAAACCTACTACTACTACAAATTTATTTCTCATTCTTTTACATTTTTTGAAAGGCTTTTTTTTTTTTTTTTTTTTTTTTTTTTTTTTTTTTTATTTTTGTCTGTGTATCAATGTACTATCTGAATGCAGGTCTGTGCCCCACCCGTTTCGTGCAATGCCGCGGAGGTCAGAAGAGGGTCTCGGATTCCCCTGGAACTGGAGTTCTCCTGGAATTGGAGTTACAGACGGTTCTTAGCCGCCATGTGGGTGCTGGGGATCGAACCCGGGTCCTCTGCAAGAGCGTCGGTGCTCTTAACCGCTAGGCTATCTCTCCAGCCCCTTCTTTTACATTTTTATACAAGTACTATATACAGAAAATTGTAAGATGCCAGTAATAGGAGAAAATATAAGATTAGCCATATTTTTACTATCTGTTATAACAACTTTTACTAATTGTGCTTATGGCTTCAGGACATTTCTATGTAGATAAATATTAGAAGAGTGGAATGGGATGGGCAGATAGCTCAGTCGGAAAGCAAGAAGATCTGTTCAATGTCCAGAATCTACATTTCTAAAAAGATAACCATAGTGAACCACCCTTATAAACCCAGCTCTGGGTGGGCAGACATGGAGGATCCCTGGAGCTCAGACAGCCTGCTTGGCAAGCTCCAGACTAGCAAGGGACCCTGACTCACAAAACAAGGCAAATATTGTCTGAGGAACAACACGTGAAGTTGACCTCTGGACTGCACATGTACATGCGCACTCATACATCCACACCCATGCACTCAAACATGCATGTGCGTGCAAAATGGAATAGCAGACCCAGGTGTGGTGATGTATGCCTGTCATCTCAGCCCTTGGGAGGCTGAGGGAGTGTATCGCCAGGAGTTCAACAGGCTGGGCTACAGAGTTGAAAGCCCTTAAAAAAAATCCTATCTTGCCTAAGAAATTGCTTTGCAACTTTGTTAGTAAAAATGAATATTTTCCTGTCAATCAGTTTATCTCATGGACATTCTTTACTTTTTAAAAAATCTGTGTGTGTGTGTGTGTGTGTGTGATGGGGATGGGATATCCCTGTACCATAGGGGAGTCGGAGAACAACCTCAGGTATTGGTCTTGTCTCTTGTTTGATGCTGTGGAAGAAGCCAAGCCAGACTTGCTGTTCTGGGGATTCTCCTCTCTCAGCCTCACAGGGATTACAGATGTGTGCTACCACATCTGGCCTTATGTGGGTTCTAGGTTCTAGAACTCTGTACTCACGCCTTCAGGCCATCTCTCTAGCCCCATCTTTTCTTTGGTGTCACTCTCTCGTGGTCTTATCTTTAGCTGTCACTTTACATGGCTGTGATGATATAAAGCATGTTTGTTCTTTTCTCTTTGCAGACTAGCCTTTATAGATATGAGCCTGTCCATTGTTGTAATGTTTTATGTTGAGTAGCATTCTTTTTTTTTCTTCTTTTTTTTGGGGGGGGGTCTTTTTGACATAGGGTCTCCTTTTATTCCCAGCTGGCCTGGAGCTTGCTATGTAGACCAATCAGGCTGGCCTTGAACGCTCGAGGAATCCACCTCCCTCTGCCTCCCAAGTGCTGGGATTAAAGGTGTGTGCCACCACATCTAGCTGAGTAGAGTTCTTACTATAATTTTATAAAGAACTGAGACCCAGAGAGATAGATAACTTGCCTGAGGTCCCACCGCTAGAAGTGTCAGGGTGGTGTATTGAATCTAGACATCTCACTGCAGAGGCTGTGCTCTGAGCCACAAGGCACAGAGAGTGTGGATACATCCCATACTGCCCCACTCTTGACTTAGTGGAAATGTTTTTGCCTTAATTTTCTTTATTTTCTCCATTTGGTTTTTTTTTTTCAAGCTTCACAAGAATAGAAATAATAAATTGGCTATATAATAATGTTATTTAGTTAGTTCAGTGTATATAAATTTAAATGATGCCTTCATGTCTTCCACTTCTGCCTTGAACTTCTTTTATAACTTTGAGGAAGCCACTTAAGCATTTTGTATTTCATTTCACTTGTTTACCAAGTAATAATAATGAACTAAGTGAGGACTTACTCCAAGTTTAAAAGAAAAAACTGGGCCTGGTAGAGTGCTTATCTAGGGTCCATGAGGCCGTGGGTTTGGTCTCCAACACTGCATTAACTCAGTGTGGACATGCTTGCTGATAATCCTAGCATTGGGGAAGGGGATGCAGAAGGATCGGAAGTTCAGGGTTGTCCTTGGCCACAAATAAAGCTCAAAGCCCAGTTGAGATCCATGAGACCCTATCTCAGAAAAAAAAAATTTTTTTAAGATATTTTTTAAGTGCCAGCCTATTCAAAAATAAAGTAGGCCATTGAAAAGTATTTTGTGAAATTGGTACAAGTAGCTTGTGTGTCATGAGGAGGTGTCGGAGCAGCTAAAGATTTGTTCTGACATAATAAAAATACTGTGTGCGCTGTCCTTTGACTGTGGCTTCTGAACAGTGTGCTTTAGTGGTTTGTGAAACGTGTCTCTAAGGCCAAGGTAATTATAGTCGTTCCTCTGAAGCATGACAAATGGCCTCTCAATTTGAATTCTTTTATGGGAAAGAAAAACCTTCCATGACAACAGCATAGGAACTTAATTACAGGCTCCAGGTGGGGGGTGGGGGCAGAGGCAGTCAGTGGCTGCTTTGGAGAGACTGAAGACAAGAGCCATGGGGCCACCTGGGAAGAATAAGCAGTGATGTCACAGTAATGGCAGCTAGCCATGACAGGCACTCCTTACAGAACTTGCGATTTGCTAGGCACCGTTCTGTCCTGGGAACATCACATATACACTATCTTAATCAATCTCCCTGGTACCCTAGGAGACAGTTTAGGAGATAAGTAGCCTACCTCATGCTCCTCAGCAGTAGCTCTCAGAAGTAGGCCTTGAACCTCAGAACCCATTCACAAATCTATTCATTTATTTCGCATGTTTTTTTTTAAGGCAGCTGTGTTTGTGCTTCTTTGCTTTTGGTTTTGAATGTCTGGTGTATCCCGGCATCTTTCTAAGGCTACCGATACCAAAGTGAGGCAGACAAAGCTCTGGTTTTCATGGAGTTTGAAAAGCAGTGGGGAGAGAGTCATAAAGAAATCCAATAAATCAATAAATAATCTCAAACAGTAATAAATGCTATGGAGGAAAAATTAAGCTGTGTGTAAGGTGAGGGACTGGGAAGAGGAAAGACCCTTGGGAGGTGGGTGACATTAAGAGTGAGCCCGAATGATGGGGCAAATGAGCCATGCCAAGACCTCCTGAGGAACACTTGGCACTCGCAAGGCATGACTTGTTCTGGGAACACAGGGGCCAGGGTGGCAGGCAAGGTACAACGCAGGAAGGGGATCTCTCTGCAATGGGGTCAGGGAGATGGTCTCCAGACAGCACAGAGTAGGAGCCTGCAGGCCGCAGCGCAGTCTGTTTCCCAGGCAGAGGGAAGGTGTCTTAAGTTCTGGGCCAGAGGCTGTTGAGATCTCTCCTTTCTGGAGATTGCTTTCTTCACCTCTGAGCTTTGTTGACAACAGGAATCGAGTGAGGGAGGAGAGTTGTTTATGGAGCGTGTAGGGCAGCCTGAGCAAAAGTTAACAGAGGCCACTGTGTCTGATGCACTAGTGTTCTAGATTTTTCTCAGGACAAGACTGACATGGGTAGTGAGAGGTCATACAATTTAAGCTTATGGCAGTAAGCCAGAAAGTCTTAGCAGATCTAAGCCAAGCAACTGGACTGTGTTCACGCAAAGGGACAACTTCCTCCATCGTGGAAACTCCCTGACAGACAGTCGTGCTTAGGTACAATGTGATCCTGGTCACATTTGAGTCTGGATGAATAAATCTCATCTGAAGTAACAAAACATTACAGCTTCGGGTAGGTGGTGTTTCTGGGGTTTAAGTTCAATGTACTGTGTGTTTGTGCAAGTGTGTGTGGGGGGGCACACGTGTGTGTGTGTGTGTGTGTGTGTACACTCGAATATGCATGGGCAGACCCCTGTGTTGATCTTTATTTATCTTTGAAAAATAATTTTGAAGATGTTATCCACATTCCAGCATACAAAACCTGGCCAATTTTTGGTGAAGAGGCATAGGATGGATGATTCTAGAATTTTATTGTAAACTCAGCAAGTTGATTTATTTGATTTAAAGTCTTTTATAAATACTCTTACTAATCTTTAAAGTTAATTTATGGAAACAAATAGATTGTTTAGGTTAAAAGCTCATTATTATGGGACTGGAAAGATGGCTCAGCAGTTAAGAACAGTGGCTGCTCTTGCAGAGGACCCAGGTTCGGTTCTCAGCACCCATATGGCAGCTAACTACCATCCTTAACTGCAGTTCCTGGGGATCCAATGCCCTCTTCTGACCTCCACAGGCATTGCATGACACAGTGCACTTACATATATGCAGGCAATACACTCATACACATAAAATAACTCACTATTATGAGACATAGTTCTCTTACTTTGGCAAAAGTGTTAAGAGTTAATGGCAGAGTCTGGCTAACTGAATCTGAGTTGCAACACAAGCCATCAGCCTACTGTGCTTGTGTGTACCCCTGTCTCAAGAATATAAAATGGCCTTTGCAGGCATTTAGTTGAGCTTTGTTAAACGATGATCCCCAGAAAACAAGGTAATCATTGTAAAATAATTTAATTTAAGCCAAACAAGCATAATTGAGTCAGATTTGGGGGAATTTTTTCACTTTGGAGTTGGTTTTGATTAGTAAATAAATAACACCCTTTCTCACAGAGAAAAAACTTTCTTAAACCATCTTCTTGCATGACATTAGGAAAGTTCTAGCATGACAGAATCCCAGGGACTCGTAAGGGATTGGGACAGCTGTGCTAGGAGTGGACAAGACACAGCAACTGCTGACTTAAAGGTGCTGAGTCAGCTCAAGATTCCCTCTGAGCCACACGCGGCATGGGGGACAGACTCTCCTGCCCCTGGCTGTCTAGGCCGGGCGTGGGCTCCCCCAGGCTTTAGAGCTGTGGTTTCACAGGACTAATAACTTCAAAGGAACCGAGAGGCCAGTTTCCTCTCCTTGTCTGTTTCCTAGAGGGATGAAGATCATTCCATCCTTCTATCTCTGTAATTCTGGCATCTAACGCTGTGATTGCTGTGAGGCTTTTGGAAGTATTCTGAATCACATGCTGGAGTTAATTCATGGAGCTAAGGCAGTACCAATAGTGTCATGAATGTGTTCTGCCCTCGGGCCTAGCATTTGAGGAGTTTAGTGGCTTTAGCTGCACAACTTTCCGTATCTAATATTGCATGCTTGCCATTTTGTGCCCTGCCCTCAAATCTTAATAAGTGGACTAAAGGTCTTATTAGAAACTGTGAAGTAAATTACGTGTTTATTATGCTGAGTCTAGTAAATATTGTTTGAAAGGATTGCTAAAGAGTACAATCAAGTTAATTGCTTTAAAATCTTTTTTTGGCATACTAGACTCTGAGAATTGTTAGGTAAGTAATTCTGTCACAGAATGTGAAGAAAGTGGTGTTGGGTCCACAAGTTACTCACTTGCATTCTGCCCTTATGCCTGCAACCATCCCCTCAGAAAGAGGAGAGACCCCTGGGGCCAGAATGTGAACAGAGCTGACAGACTGTTCCTTCTCCAGGGGGACTGGGGGTGGCATCTTGACATGCTGTCTGATGGACTTTTCCTTCTTTTCATTCCAGATGCCGAGGAATACCAGCCTCCGATATGGAAATCATACTGTGAGTATTGACCTGAAAACTTCAACTCTTCAGCCGGTCTGCCTCCCTGAAGGAGCCTCGCTAGGGATACAGTGCACAGGAACAGGCCCATATCAAAACCCAAAAAATCCCAAGCTCTCCTTTGTGCTAAGGAGGGGCACTGTCAGAGAGGGTTAAATGCACCTCTCCATGACCAAGACCTCCAACAACCACCTGCCTGTGACCCACTCAGAAGTGCTCCAATCAGGAGAGTTGTCGTTTAACTCTCAATCTGGGGCTTAACATTGTGTACAAGTTTGGCAGGGGTGAATGTATTGACTTCTATGAATTATGCTCTTGGCTTGTCATCTCAAGCCTGTAATAATGAACTGCTAAAACTTGGACAGACATGAAGGACGTCTGGGCCCTCAGGGTGACTCCTCAGAAGCATGGATCATTTCTGAACATCGGCCGCCCAGCAACTCCCCTCGGGAAGGCAGGCAACAGTCATCATTCAAACTTTCTTTCTCTCTCCTTGGTATCATATGTCGACCCTGGAATTCTCTGTAGGAGGAGGGACTGTGGCAGGGTGGAAACGCACTGTGCAGGGACTAGAGGGGCAGGAGCTCCTCCGGGCACCACTGCCAGGCAGTAGTGACCATTATTGCTGTCATTGCTGGTGCCACCATTGCTGGTGTCCACTGAGGACCTGCCTTGGGCCAGACATTGCTCTGAGCTGCAGATCCTCAGATTCTCTGCTACTGCCCTGGCAGAGGCACAAATGTCATCTATACCTCATCTATAGGAAGCCACAGCTCAGCAACCCTAAATAACTGGACAAAGGCTACTTAACAGGTGGTGGGTGGCACTGAGAGAAGTTGGGGTGCCCAGGGTCTCCAAGACTTCTTTTCTACCTACTTAGATTCTCTCTCTCTCTCTCTCTCTCTTTCCTTCTCTCACCATATCTGTCTGTCTGTCTGTCTGTGTAGTCATGTGTTGCACAATGACACCTCTACCAACAATAGACTTTGCTGATAACAGTAAATATCATCCTCTATATGGTCCATATTTTCTAAGCTGGTCTATCTAGGTTTGTACTCTGTGATCTTTACACAACCAGAAACCAAACATCTCTCAGCATATATTCCTGTCATAAAATGATGTGTGTCTGTATTCACATCATATATATGTATATATATATAGCTCTATAGATTATATATATATATATATATACATACATACACACACACACACACACACACACATTTGTTACAAAAACAATTCAGAGGTTCATAGAATTTCAGAGCTGAGGGAATGGTCAGCCAGTTCAGTGCTTGTCTCATAAGCAGGAGGATATGAATTCAAGTCCAAAGGACCCAGGTAAGAGCCATGTACTGTGACATGTCTAGCACCAGAGAGGTAGAGACAGGAAGCTTCCTGGGGCTTGCTGGTTAACCACCCTAGCCTAATCAGTGAGCACCAAGTTTTCGTCTCAAAAAATAAGGTTGACAGCAATCAAGGAAGAAACACACACATTACATACACTCACATATACCACATGCTTAGATACACAAAGAACAGTAGAGAAATACATAAATCTGAGAGTAAGTTTCCAATAATCCACAAGTCAGCCCTCATCCCATGGTGCAGTTCATGTCCCCTTCCCTGGCCTCTGTCAACTTGTAAGGCACATGCTTCTTGTGTTTCAAGGTGTTAGGGCCGCTGAAGAGATGGCTCAGTGGTTAACAGCAATGGGTGGTCGTGTAGGGGACCGAGATTCAAGTCCCAGCACCCCCATGGTGGCTAACAACTTTAACTCCAGTTCCAGAGGAATCCAATGCCCTCTTCTGACCTCTGGGGACATTGATGACACTGTACACTTACATACATGCAGCCAATGCACCCATGTATATAATAAAAATAATAATAAAGTATTTTTAAAAGAAGATGCAAGGTACTGGGATCTTTTGTCATTATTTCACTTTCCCAAGGCTTGCATGCTCTCTGCGTCCCTCAGCTTGTCCTTCTCACAAACAGCACTGCAGAGGCACCTCATTCCTCACTACAGGAGCCTGTCCTTCCATCTGTGAAGTAAGGGGTTGTGCAGGTCTCCAAGGGCCCTTCCAATCTAGTGCTCTGCTTTCCCATCTTCGATTTTAGAAGGCAATGCTAATGACTTAGTAATTGGATGTTTTTGTTTGTTTGTTTCCTAATGGAGTGTGAAGTGCTCTGACAGTAAATCAACACAATATCTGTAGGGAGAGGTACTGAGTGTGCTAGGACTTACTGGGCTTGCACACTACCTTGCACAGCCTTGCATACATTAACAACCTAATAAATATTTGTTGAGCAAATGTCTCTACTGGGAGCTTTACTCAAGCAAAAACATGACATTGGCACAAATTCATCTTCTTTTTCTGAGTGACCTTGGAACACCCAATCCTCTTCTTAAAAGCATTTTTTTGTCCTAAGGAAGCCAGAAAGAGCATTGCTAATTACATGTCTACAATATCAATTTTACTGTAGCGTATTGGGCTAAATTTTATTTTTGAATCTTTTTGTGTGTATATGTGTGTCTCTGTGTGTTTTAATTTTCCCTAGAATCCTATAAAACCTTACTTGTAGAAAGATGCTTTGGGCCATTTAATGCAAGCTTAATGGAAAGTATAAAGTTCTTTATTACCCCCATCTAATAGACATCCAGGCTCCATTTGAGTACCCCAATGGAGGTGGTGGATATCCAAAAGTGAGGGGTATATGACAACCGCAGCACAAAACCATGTTGGCAGAACAAGGCTACAAGGGACAGGGTCTGCCTCCCAGTCATTACAGCTGGGAGAATTCTTGAAGCTGAGCACTGGTGGTCCCTGCAAGTATTCATCACACTTTGTTATCAGGCTCACACTCACTGCTCCATCCTACTTTCAAGATTATCATCACACATGGAGCCCTCAACACTTGGGAAATAGTAGATGATAAATACTGGGAATCGACAATCAAGATAATGTGGCCGTCGTCCACTTCCAATTGTCAGGCCAGTAGACAAAGGCATAAACCTGTAAGTCTGAAACAAAAATAAATTGCAGGAACCAAGCACCATTGTCCTCCCTCTCTGGATTAGAGATGCCTCAACAGGAAGGATTAAACAGCATGTGGGTTCTAGGGTGACTAGAAAAAGTGTCAGGGACCTTGCATACCTTCAACAGATACTTCTGAAAATTCAGATATGCTAAAACTATAGCATTGTCTGAAATCCCAGTGAAACCAGCAGGCTATGCCATTTACTGTGCTTGCAGACCTGTTGGTGAACCCACTCTGAACCCCAGGAAGGCAGTTCCTTTTTCTAAAAGATGCTCTCCTATCATCCTTTGAGAGCTTAATTTTAGATACTGATGCCAAGCTAATTAATGTAGCAGAGAGTTAGGACTACCAAATCTCTTATGAGTTAAGTACAGTACACTTTCATCATCCTATACAGCTTGGTTTAAAATTGGTGATTTGTAATAAATGTCTATGTAGCTATAGCATTTCTTTCAGTGTCTATTGTTGACTTATTTGATATTATTGAGAAACATCAAACTCAATTTTGACATCATACCTAACAAAAAAATAGTATTTTCCTGAAGAATGGCTAAAAACTTGTTAAGTTTTATTGCCAGTTGTAATGTTCTTGGTTGCATGTTGGCAGAACATTCCAGGAATCATGTAGACTGACTTTAAGAAGACCAGAGGCACTGACTTCACATATTAGTTTTTTCCCAGCAACTCAATGTTACTACCACCGTGTGTGTGTGTGTGTGTGTGTGTGTGTGTGTGTGTGTGTCCACTTTTCTATGGCTGCATTTTTAGCACATTCTTCCTGCCTCATTCCAAGGCAGTGATGAAGCACCATCAAGGGTATTGGTATTTCTCTTATGAACATCTGGCAAAGAGACCTTCTACTTTACTAACACTCCAGGCGAAGTATCAGAATTCAGTTTTGCCCTTATCGTCCTCATGTTTCCATTCCTGACTACATCATTGTAGTCAGGGTGTTGCTAACAGCTAACTTTCCTAAACTAGTAAGCATCCAGTTCTAGATCAATCCTGTACAACTCTCATGATTGAAAAATCCAGACTAACCTTGGAAGTCAGGAGACGAGAACGGGTTCTGGGAAGGTAACCACGAATGTCAGACTTAGAAACTTAAGAATAAGGATCTTTAGAAATCAGCTCTTCAGATATTGTGTATATAGTTCTTTAGTTCATCTGTTTGTTTATTCATTCATTCATTCATCGAATAAACATGAAGTCTGTATTAGGAGTTGTGGGGCCACAGAGGTGCATAAGACCAGGATGTGACTTTGATGTCACATGAGTGAGTCCTTTGCCACTACCCCATGGGATTAGAAAAGATTTTGTTCTTCCTTTCTTTATTTCTTTAGACGTTACCACTATCATTTGCTGGTTTGTTTCCATGGGAGAATCTTATCCTTAAACATCACATATCTGTAGCTAATCTTCAACTCTTAAGACAAATTTCCAAACATGGATAAAGTCTTTGAGAAAGTTGGATTCAGTAACTTAAAAGAATGGCTACTTTTGAGTTCATTCAGGGGCCAGAGAGATGGCCTAATGGTTAAGAGCACCGACTGCTCTTGCAGAGGACCCGGGTTTGATCCCCAGCACCCACATGGCATTTGAGAACTGTCTTTAACTCCAGTTCCGGGGGAATCTGACACCCTCTTCTGACATCCGCTGCAGACACAGATGCACCAACCTACATGCAGACAGTACACTCATACACATAAAAAAATTAAACAAATTGAGTTCACTCAAAAATAATAACAAAGCCACACTTGGAACTCGAAGCCAGAACTGTGTGAAATGTATGCCCCAAACAGACAGGTTCAAAAGCCAACCATGTGGAGAAACTGAGATGTTCTTTTGTAAGAGGCCAAAAACCAATCAGGTGGCAGATGCTGTGGCTGACAGCTCTCCCATGACCCTTTCTCTCAGCAGCAGGTCAAGTAGCCAGAGCTTCTGCCTGTTTTTGTAAATAGGAGTTTGGAACCTTAAAGCCTTGATCTTCATACCGCTGGCAGTAAAATCACCCAAAGGGAGTATTTATAATAGTCATTCTTTGATCCTATCCCAGATCTCTGAGTCAGAAAAGTAAGGAGAGGGAGTCCTGCACTTGTCAAACCCTGCATATTTTCCTTATGCATAAGAATCCTGGCCCCTGGTTTGAAGCCACACAAGCCTCATCTTTGGGGTGTCTTGGTGCCAGGGGCCAAGAAGTAAATTTTAAGATAACATCTGTTACCAACGCAAAGCCTTCACATGCTTGCTGGAGGTGGAGTTTGGACCAGGAAGGTGTCGACAACATTTGTGATCTGCAGTTCACACCTGTGAAGTTTTCCATGCGAAGGGCTAACTTGGCAGTGGGCACAGTGGTACTGGTTCATTTCATGTCTACTGACTAGACTCAGCTCCTGGATCCACATGCCCCCTTGGAAGGCAGTGGGCCATCCTGGAAGCCCATCCCAGTCCTAGGAACTGACATGTTTGGACTGTGCTTCAGCCCCACCCCCACCCGGGCTGTCCACAGGAATATGTTCACTCTGTTCCTCGGAACCGTAAATCAAGTTTTGTTACTAAAGAATGAACAAAACATCAGATTTCTCAATCTGCTTTAGTTTTCAAAGGAAACTGGGCATCTCCTCCACTTCTATGACCTCCACCCCTACCAAACAGCTTGCTCAAGTAAAAGAATTCTCTCCTATGCTGGAGGGTGGGAAGCTAGGAAGTTCCTGCTGTGTATTTGGGGCTTTGCTGTAGAAGAAAATTCTATCATGTCACCCCTCTCTGCTCATGAACCACCAAGAAACTGGCATTCAGTATTACATGGTGCTTAGGAAATGTTTGTTCAGTAAAATAAATAAATAAATAAATAAATAAATAAATAAATAAATAAATAAAAACAAGATAGTGACACTTTCAGACTCTGTGACATGTTTCAGTTACATGTTTCAGTGCCTTGGAGAGTTTTTTCCATGGATGTTTGCTTCAGCTAACCTTTAAATGATGGGCAGGCTCTCTTCGCAAGGTGAGATGGGAAGCCAACTGGCTTCTGGTTGGCTCCCATTGCAGGGGGATGCCATCATCTTCTAAATAGACAGACACAGGAACCACACAGCACACAGGCCTCCCTGCTAATTTGCCAGCCTCTTCCCGCTGCTTGGGACAGCCTAGAGCAAGTCCTGTTACGTCCCTGCTTCCAACTCACCCTCTGTCTGGTCCTTTAGTGAAGCGAAGGACAGTCCCCACCCCCACCCCTGGATGTGCAGTAAAATCTCCTGAGAAGATTTAGGAAAACACATTTTGGAGTCCCTTTCTAGATTTGCAGAGCAAATTTCACCAAGGACACAGACTAGGAATCTATATTTCATGACAGCTTCCAGTACATTTTAATGGCCCACATGGGACCACTCCACCAACCACATTAAAGAACCACTGAGTTTGGGGTTTGGAAATCAAAGCCTTGAATCTTGATTTGGTCTAAATATTTGTGTGACTTTGGGTGGCTGCAAAGTGAGCAGATGTCTCCACTGTTTTATTCACATGGGAGAATAAATTATGGAGGAAGTCTGTCCAGAGTCAACGAGAGCATCTCAGAAGATATACAGCAAGTGCCCAGGCCGCTAGTGGCAGCTTCTGTTTCTTTGAATGGTCTCATCCCTATCATTATTCTAAAACAGAGTAGGTCATGTTGCGTCCCTGTTGAAAACACATCCTTTCCTCCTCACTGCAGACAGAACAGTTGGACTCCTTCACCAGGCATCCTCAACCCCAGCTCACATGGCGTCCACATAGCACACACTCCATATGGCTGCCACACTGGTCACCCCAACCGACCTGTACCTATCCCACTGCTGAACATTCTTCCACTTTCGCCTCTCCTGTACCTTGAGTGGCTCCCATTCCATGCCCTCCCCTTGAGAAGCTATCTCACTGACCCCAGAAAGCTGTAGTATGGCTTCCTACTTGTACTGTTCTTGTTTTTCCATGGTTTTTTTTTTACATATTTTCATTTATTT
This sequence comes from Rhizomys pruinosus, assembly GCA_009823505.1. NCBI lineage: Eukaryota > Metazoa > Chordata > Mammalia > Rodentia > Spalacidae > Rhizomys > Rhizomys pruinosus. Next base: position 1,257,857 of record VZQC01001084.1, on the reverse strand, counting down.
TTTTAATATTTTTTATCAAATCTAGACCTGTGAACCCACCATCCCCCCACCCCACCAGAGCTCATGCATTCTGCCAAACATGCTTTTCATCTCTTTCTCAGTCTTTCTCAATATTCTTCATGTGGAAGTTGACTGTTTTGAGCAGAAGTTCTTTGATGCAATCCTTTGTTGTTGTTTTTGTTTCCAATATGAATCACTCCCAACTGCTTTGAACAAAAGCTCAAGGAGCCATGCACAAGAAATAGTTACAACTAGGTAATTGGCACTAGCATCCACAGATGAGGGATACCATTCATCATTTGTTTTTCTGGGACTGTGTTACTTCACTCAGCATGATGTCCTCTAGCTCCAGCCATTTTCCTGCAAAGCTCATGGAGGTCTATCTATTCTTCTTTTTCGTTTTTTTTTTTTTTTTTTCCTTTTTTTTTTTTTTTTTTTTTTTTTTTTTTTTGGGGGGGGTCTTTTCGATACAGGTCTCTGGAGCCTGGCTGTCTGGAATTCCATCTGTAGACCAGGCTGGCCTTGAACTCACAAGGATCTGCCTGCCTCTGCCTCCCAAGTGCTAGGATTAAAGGTGGCGTTTACACCACCCAGCTGATGTCATCTTTCTTTACGGCTGCATAGAACTCCATTGTGGGTAGATGTATCACATGTCTCTATCTACTCATCATTTGAGGGACAGTTTGGGTTGGTTCACTCCTTGCTATTGTGAAGAGGCTGAAATAAAATGGGTGCACGCATGATCGCTCTCAGTGGGGTGAGTCTTGAGGGTACATGTCTAGAGTGGTATGGCTGGGTCAGGTGGCAAGTTCATTCCAAGTCTTCCAAGGTTCTCCACACTGCTTTCCGTAGTGGCTGTACGAGTTTTTACATTCCCACCAGCAGTGATGAGGTTCCCTTTCCCCACAACCTCTCTAGCACTGGTTATTTGTTTTCTTGATTCTAGCCGTCTTTAGGAGTAGATGATATCTTAAAGTGGTTTTTGTGATTTGCATTTCTTAATGATAATGATGTTGAACACTTCTTAAGGTTGTTTCTCAGCTATCTCTATTCTCTTCACTTGTGAGTCTCTGTTCAGCCATTTGCTCCATCTATTGCGTGGGATCATTTGTTGTTTGTCTTTCTTCTTTGGTTTTTTTGATAGTTTATACTATTCTGGAAATCATCTTTGTCAGATGTTCTGCGGTGAAGGTTTGCCTACCATTCTGTGGGATTTCTTTCACTCTCCTGATTGTTTCTTTTGATGTTACAACTACGTGGTTAATGAGGTCCCATTTGTCAATTGTCAACCTTTAATTCTTGAGCAGCTGCTGTCTGATTTAGGATAGTTTTTTTCTACCCTATGTATATTGCTCCAAGTTGCTCTATCTGTCGCCTGTCAGAGTTTGGGGTTTCACTATGAGGTCCTTTGATCCATCTGGAGTTGACTTTTTACAGGTGAGCAGGTAGGCGGGTTTTTAATCTTTCATTCTTACGCAAGTGGGGATCCAGTTTTGCCAACACCACTGCTTGCGGAAGATGCTGTCTTTGCTCCATTGTGTCTTCTTCTCTTGGCCCCCTTGTCAAATATGGAGATGGCTGAATTGTATGTGCTCAGGTTTTGATCTTTGGTTTTGTTTCCAGTGGGTCAACAGTCTGTGTTTGTGCCAGTACCAGGACCAGGCTGTTTTTTGACTATAGCCCTGTAGTATAGTTTGAAGTCTGGTAGAGAGATCCCCCTGTGTAGCTCTTTTCGCTCAGGTTTTCTTTGGCTATTCGGGGCTTTTGTTTTTCCAAATGAATTTAAGGACTTTTTTTCAAACTTTTTTGAAGAAACTCTTGGAGGGTTTCGATTGGGATTGTGTAAGTCTATACAAGTTCGTCCACAGAATGGAACATTTTCCAATGTTAATTTTCCCAATCCATGAGCATGGGAGGTTTTCCATCTTCCAATGTCGTCTTCCCATTTCTTTTCTTTAAAGGTAATTTTTTTTGTAAGATCTTTGGTGTCTTTGGTTAGTTTGTTCCTAGTATTTTATGTTTGAGGCTATTTTGAGTGGAAGGTCCTCTTTAATCTCTTCGCCGTTGCTTGTTCTTGGTATAAAAACAACATTGATTTTTTTTTTTTGTTGTTAATGTGTATCCTGCCACTTACTGAAGCCTGTTAATCATTCGAGGAACTTTCTGGTGGAGTTTAGCATCCCTTAAGTAAACGAATCAATATCATCAGCAAATGGGATAGCTTGACTTCCTCTTTTCCAATTTAGTACTCTCTTTAATTTCCTTTTCTGCCTAATTGCTCTAGCAAGTGTTTCACAGCACTTATGCAAGAGGAGTGGTGACATGGGAGGCACCTTGCCGAGTTCCTACCTTTAAAGGGAACTGTTCTATCATTTCCCCATCTAGGATGATATTGACTGATGGGTTTTCCTGTATATGGCTTTGATTACATTGAGAATGATCCCTCCAATCCAATTCCTGTGAGGACTTTAATCATGAAGGGATGCTGGATTTTGTCAAAGGCGTTTTCAATTGAGATGATGGTGTATTTTTTTTTTTTTTTTTTTTTTTTTTTTTTTTTCTTTTTTTATTGATTATGTATATATCATCCCTACATACTCTGGTGTGATCCAACTTGGTCATGAAGGATGATCTTCATGATGTGGGTCTGTATGCGATTGCCAGTATCCTGTTTAGAATTTGGCACTCTGTGTTCATGAGGGAGATGGGTCTATAATTCTCCTTTTAGTCGTATCTTTTGCCGGTTTTGGGAATGAGAGTGATGCTGGCTCATAGAAGGATTGGGAGAATTCCTTCTGTTGTACGCCTTCTAAACATTTCAGAATAATGGTTTGTAGGTCTTTTGAAATGTTTTTAAGATTCTGTCTGCTGTGAAACTGTCTTAGGGCCTGAGCTTTTTTTTAGTTGGGAGGGTTCTTATTACACCTTCAATTCCTCATATATTATGGGTCTGTTTAAGTCTGTCGATCTCTCTTGGTTGAGCTTGGTGATTCCAAGGATCAGAATTCATCCATTTTCTTTAGTTTTCAAACTTTGGTAGAGTATAGTTTTGAAGTATTCCGTTGATTTCTGGATCTTTTTTCCTTGTCTGTTGGATATTTCCCTTTTCATCATGGATTGTATTGATTTGGAGTTGTTCCTCTTTTCTTGGTTAAAACTGGGACTAGAGGTCTGTCTAACTGGTTTATTTCAAAGAACCAACTTTGATTCATGATTTTTTTTTTTTTTGATTGTTTCTCTTTGTTTCTCTTTCATTGATTTCTGCTCTGGTTTTTTTTCTCTCTGTCTGCAGCATTTAGGGTTCACCTGTTGTTTTGCATTGCTCAAGGCGTTTACTGTGATGTTAGATCAGTCACTTGTTGATCTTTCTGTTCCTAAAGTGCACCCAGGCGCATAAACCTTCCCCTTAGACCCTGCTTTTAAGGTATCCCATAGGTTGTTGTGTATGTAATTGGCATGGGTCATTAAGTGCAGAATGCTTTGATGCTTTTGATTCTTTTTCTCATTACTCTTTGTGACCCATTCATGTATTCAAAGTAGTGTGTGTTTAGTCCGCAGTGTGCGTTGTAGGCAGTAGAGTGCTATCCGGGTTGGAGTTGACTTTATGCAACTTGCACATTTGATAGAATGCATGGAATTGTAATTTCAATCTTTTTGTATGTGTGGAGGTGTCGTCTGTGTCCCACTATGTGGTCATTTTGAGAATTGTTCCATGGGGTGCTCGAGTAGAAAGTGTATTCTCGGTTAGTATGTGGAATATTCAGTAGAGGTGCTTATGATAGAGTTCCATTTGGTTTGTAGCATATTCATTCAGTTCACCCCCCCCCCCCCCCCCCGAGTCCCTCTCTGTTTATATATCTTTGTCTTGTTTGCCTAGCCAAAGGGACCAGAGAGGTATGAAATCCCCTACTCTAAGTGTCTGGGGTAGGTTGTGAACTGTGGTTCCTGGAACTTGTCTTTATACAAGTTGTGGTGCACCAAGAGTTTGAGGCATAAGATTAATAATTGGAAATAATTCTTGGGGTCGATTCGGGTGTCTTTGATAAAAAGTAATGGCCTCGTTGTCTCTCTCTGATTTCTCTTTACTTTGAATCTATGTTACGTCTGATATTAAAACAGCAACACCTGCTTCTTTTTGGTATCAGTTTGCGGAGAATATTTTTCCATCCCGTGGCACTTTAAGGTGGTGCCTTCCTTGAAGGTAGGATGGAATTTCTTGTAGAAAACCATATAGAGGGTTTTGATTTCCTAATGCCAATCTCCACATCCTATGCTCTTTGATTGGGGAATTTAGTCCATTATATTTAAGGTTTATGACTGATAGGGTTTGTGTTGCTTCCTTTTGACCTTATTATCCATTTTCATTGGGGTTAGGTTTTACTTAAACTGGCAGTTATGCTTTGATGTGATTGTCTCTTCTGGTAGGTGCCATGGGGTTGTTGTCTTCTTTCTTCGGTGTCCTTTGATTTGCTTTAAGTATTCTCTGAAGGGCTGCGTTTTCCCCCAGACATACGTCATATTTTTTTCAATTGTTTATGTCAATGGAAGGTTTTTCTCTCTTTCCTTCCTTCACTAATAATTGACATTTTTTTTGCTGGGTATAGTACCTGGGTTGGCAATCTTTGTCCCTTAACACTGGGAATGCTTTGCTCCAGGTTCTTCTTGCTTTCATAGTTTGCACTGAGAAGTCAGTTGTAATTCTGATAGGTTTCCCCTTATAGGTCACTTGTTTTTCTCTTGTGGCTTTAAGGATTTTGTCTTTGTTTTGGGTGTCTAGCATTTTAACTATGATGTGGCATGGAGAATTTCTTTTCTGATCTTGTCTGTTGAGTTCTATGTGCTTCTTGTATTTGTCTTGGTTTGTCTTTTTTTAATTTGGGGAAGTTTTTATCTATTATTCTGTTGAAGATCTGATCAATACCATTCTCTTGGGATTCTTCTCCTTCCTCTATTCCTATGATGCGGAGGTTCGATCTTTTCATAGTGTCCCACTGTTCCTGGTTCTTCCACTTTTGTGTATTTTTAAATTTTTCATAATCTTTCCTTGAGGTTTTTAGTTGTTCTGTGCTATCTTTCAGGTCTGATATTCTTTGTTTGGCTTCCTCCATTCTGCTTCTGAGGCTTTTTCCATTCCTTTCTTCTTGATTGGATGAGTGTTTGATTTCCTTTTTCATTTCCTCTTCTGATTTCTTTAGTATTTCTACTTCTTTTTGGAGCTTCTCAATCTCTTCCTGTAGCTCTTTGCTTCGCTGGTTGGTTTCCATATCTTTTTCAGCATGGGATCTTTTCAGTGTTTATACTTCCTTCTGGAGTTTGTCATTCTCTCTCTCTAGGTCCTTCTTGAGTTCTTCATTCTCTTTTCTTAGTTCTTTGATTTGCTCTTTATAATCTTGTAGTTCTTTAAATATGTTCCCAATTGTGTTTCTGATATCTTTGTCCTGGGGCATCCCCAGAGGGATCCCACTGTAGGAATCTTCCATAGGGTTGTCGTAAAGACCCCAAAATATTGTCCCCAACTCATGGGCAGGCTCTTAGTAAGCATGTCCCTCCTCTGCCTGTGTCCTGTTCATCCTCACAGGCACCACATAATGCTCATGATGACATCTGGAGGATGGGGGATGCTTACGTGTTTGCTGATACGAATTTAACTGCAAAGGAGCATTTTGCTCACATTTATGACACATTTCTTCCCTTCATCTCATCCTTTGCACACTGCTCAGAAAGCCACTCCCCACGAGCCCCCTGCCACCTGGCCCAGAACTGCTGCTTCAGGGAGCTCTGGCAGTGGGAAGAAAGGTGGGACTCTCCCATGTGCCGCTCCACCTGGAGCGGAAGCTCTGCTGTAGGGGAGCAACCTCCTTGCTGTAGGGGAGCTGGTCACAGCCTCTTCCTGGGCTTACAGTGAGTGTCCTGGCTGGTTCAAGAGGACCAAAGGGATTCCTTGTCACCTGCCTGGGGTCTTGGGGAAGACAAGAGTCCTTGTTTCTCTGTCCAGCCCTAGTCAGCTGGGTCCTCACACCCCCTTCATCAGCAGCTTTCTGACCCTGTCTCTCAGAGCCCTTCTGTCATGGCAAGATTAGAGCACCAGAGGAGTGACAACTCTTTCTAAAGCTTGTACCAGCAACTACAGCATTCTTTTCTTAAATGTAATATTTTCAATAATTCTTTGAGAATTTCCTGCAATGTATTTTAAGGTCCTGGGTTTTTTGTTGTTGTTGTTGTTGTTGGGTTTTTTTTTTTTTGTTTTTTTTTTTTTGAGACAGGGTCTCTCTAATGCACCAGCTGGCCTGGAAATTACTATGTAGACCAGCCTGGCTTCTGTCTCACAGAAATCTTCCTGCCTCTGCTTCCCAAGTGCTGGGATTAAAGGTGTGTGCCATCATGCCTGGCTCCTACGATGTATTTTGATTGTGCTCATCCCCACTACTCTTCCTAGCTCTTCCCAGATCCACCCCCACCTCCACCTAAACCTCCCAACTTTGTATCTTCTCTTTTTTTAATAATTCATTGCGCCAATTTTGTGCTGACCACATACTCCTAGGTGTGTGTGGATATCCACTAGAGTATGGTCAGCTTACCAAGGGCCACACCCTTAAGAAATCCATCTCTCCTCCCTTCCCCAGAGGTCATCAACTGTCAATACACTGCATGTAGGGGTGGGGGCTCTTGAGCTGCACCCACTTCCATGTTGAAATGTTGACTAGCTTGGTCTTGTGCAGATAACTGTAGCTGCTGCGTGTTGATGAGTGCAGTGGTCCTCTCATGTCCAGGAGACACTGGACGTGCTCCATCCTTCCAGGCCTCTGGCTCTTATACTTCCTACCTCCTCGTCTACAATGTTCCCTGAACCTTGGCAAGGGGTGGAGGTTGATATAAATGTCCCACTGGTATTCTCTGACCTTTGACCAGCATGAGTTTTCATGTTAATCATCATCTGCTACACAAAGAAACTTCTCTGATGAGGTCTAAGACCTTCACCAATCAATGGGTATAGAGATGTGAATGTAGACAGCAACTTCATATTCTGTCCATTTAGCAGAATGATAATAGTCAGTTCAGCCCTGGGGACCGTGAGCTCCCCAGCCATGTGTTCTTGGCCAGATTTACAGTACCAGGCATGTGTTTCCTCCTGTGATGCATACCTTAAATCCAAAAGGAAATCAGTTTTTTACCCTCATAACATTCATACCACTATTGCACCCATGGGTATATAATTCCATGGAGATCATTATTAGAGTTCACAAGGTTCACAGTGGGGTTAGACTGATGGCATTCTCTCTCCAGCAGCCTACATAGCACCTTCTAGTACTATAAGAGCTAGGCATCAGGGAAGAAGCTTCTTGATCAGTACCAACTTGATTTCTTCATGTCCTGTGACCAAAGTGTGTGGTATTTTCAGGAATGTATCTGCAGGATTTTAATGGAACAAGTTGTGTGAAAGAAAGTAGAGAGATTATAAGGGCACAGAACAGATGATTTCCTTGGATATGGTGTGAGGGATGTCCAGAAGGATGCCTGAACACAGTCATGACAATGAGGGGCAGAGAACTGCAGGGAAGAGGGAAGAGAGGAGAATGCCATAGACAGAAGGCATTGCATGCACAAAGGCCCTGGGGATAAAGGAAGCCCTCTATAACTGGAAAAAGAGAAGGAACCACCTAGGCCAAACAGAATGCATGGCGTGTGGGGTGAGGTGAGGGCAGGTGGGCACTGCCTCATGCCAGATATCCTATTCTTCATCCGGGTTCTAGCAACAAGAAGCTTAGAAATCCAGAGTGAGTCATGCTCTGATTGGCATTTTATTTTATTTTTTTTTTACTTCTTTATTAATTTTTTTCATTTTTTAACAATAAGTAATAATTTATGAGTATTCTTTTTTTAACAATAAGTAATAATTTATGAGTACAAGCATCCTTCATGTAAAACCAATTTGCAAACAGTTGTGCCCAAACCCACACAGCCCAAGGGTCCCACCATCCATCTGGGGGGCTTGTATGTTCAATCAAGTTGATCAAATAAGTGTCCAGTCTATATTGCTATAGTTTCACCATTCACCCCAATCACAGCCCTTACATTCTACCACGCCCCCTCTTCCGCAGATTGTTCCCTAGGCTTAGAAAAGGGGCCCGGGCGGACGAGAGAGAAGCAAAACAGTTTACTTTCTCTGGAGCTGTCGTTTTAGACTCTGGTCAATTCTGGCTGTTTCCTTTCATGGGCTAACAGTTTGTCCAGGAATAACCTTTCAATCCTACTAATGAAGCACAAGCAATTAGATATATAGGTATTTAAACATTACTAATTGTTATGGTAGGTTATTTTGGTATAGACACAGATGTTTGGATGGTATGTTAATCCATGAATTACGTTTTTTCTGTTAAATATGACAGGGTCTTACTGTGACTTATAACATTTCCTAACCACTAGAGGATGTAGGCTTGTGGCATCAGCATGGGTTAATCCTCCAAGGAGAGAGCCACTAGCCAATTAGATTTTAAAACAGTCACTCTGCCCACTGCGTAGAGAACACACAGAGGGATTTAAGAGTCTGGAGCTAGGAGTAGAGTGTTGGTGATATTAATGTAGAGGCATGAACAGTGCCTGAGCAACTTGACGGGCCTGAAGTGTCAAATGCGAGAGTCCCTAGGAAGGGAAGATGAAGGGGACCTGCAGTGAGCCTTGGGTCAACCTTGGGTGTGTCCTACAGTCGATGGGCAGCCCAGAAGGAGGAAGCAGCACCAGGCCTAGAAAGGAGAAGCCAAACACGGGCTGCCTCAGAAACCACAGAAAAATGCAGAGCAGCACAAGCCCAGGGATTGACGTGTGCATTGTAGGGAGCGCCTCTTTCCTCACCTCCCCCTTCTGTACACCATTCCATCAGGACCCGCAGGCTCTTCCTCCAAAGGGGAAGCAGGAGTTTGGAAGCCACCTTTTTAGCTGTCAGTCAGTTTTGGTAACTTTCCGAGTCAAAAGGCTTTGCTAAGCTCTCTTCTACTTTCATATAGAGGTGCAATTTTCCTTAGGTGACCTGTGCATCATTAGTGTGGACAACTCACACTTGGAAAAACAGCAGATTACAATTCTGCAAAGAGGTAGCCAGTTTCCCTTCTTTGCTAACACTGGGTAGTCCACACTTAATTAGGTAAGAAAACAGCCATGTTGAGCTGAAAGCGCTGGGGAGCCATAACCACAGTGCAGATCCCGTAGTTTCCATGCTTGTTTTGTGTGACTATCTGACCCTCAATTAAGATTCTGATATTTTGTTTTTATGACTAACATCAGAAATGTGTCCTTGCATTATGTTTTCTTAAAAGATTTCGTATAATCTAGATTTTTCCTTTGTATATACTTATTCTGTCTAAAATTAGTTTTCCTCTTCAAAGTTTTGAATGTAAGATTAACTTGGTTTGTTTTCGACCTCTATTTTCATAGGTTCCAAGGGGGCAATTTTTCCCTTGAAGAGAGTAATCAGGGCTGAGAGGTGCAGCTCAGTGGTAAAGAGCTTACCTAGGCAGGCAGGAGGCTCTGGGTTGGAGCCCAGCTCTGGAGAGAAAAAGGAAGGAAAGAAGGAAAGACGGAAAGAAGGAGGGGAGGGAAAAAAGAGAGAGGGAGGAGGGAGGAACATCACATTAGCTCAGCAGAAGAAAATTCCTTCCTTGCAGTCTGAGAAATCATAGGTAATTGTCTGATGAATAGTCACCTGCTTTCTCCATGCCCAAGCCTGAAGTCTGTCATTAAAGTAGGTTGGAGCAGTTATTATTATTTAAGATTTTAGGGCCTGGGAAAGAGGAATGCCAACAGATAGAAATATTCAAATGCCAAATGAATGAGACTCCACGGTGATAGACAGGGGAAAAGCATGGGGGTGGGAGAGAGAGAGAGAGAGAGAGAGAGAGAGAGAGAGAGAGAGAGAGAGAGAGAGAGAGAGAACATGTTCCCTTCACTCACAGAATCCGTTGTCTTTGTACAGCTTTCTGTGTCGCTGCTGCAGGCTCTGTCAGGAGCCATCAGCATTGAAATTCAAGGATCCTATCATGTGATCCTACACTCAGGCACTCACAAGTAGAATCTCATCTCTAAATCAGTCAAAGGAATTTTAGCTGCATCTAGTCTCCCAAGAAAGCCGTAAAATGAACAATGCCAGTAACAATTATGATACTAAATTGGCTTTATAAGAGTAAAAAAAATCAATTTTGCCAGTTTACATTCACAGTGACTAATTTGCATATAAATGATCTGCCTTCCAACTTCACCCAGTCTTCGGAATGTGTCACCCTGCGCTCCTGCTCTTTCTGTATGCAGTCCTGCGGATGAATTTGGGAGGGTGTGTTGGGTATGCAGTGTGCTTTTCTAATTATAATCACCTTTTTTTTTCTTTTTTTTTTTTTTTTGGCAGTGTATCAGTTGCAGCAAGAGGCACCTCGCCCTAAGAGGATCATTTGCCCCCGGGAGGTAGGTATTCAACTCTTCCTGGTACACCTTGTTAAATGTGATAAAGTGGCAGCCCGGTGCTGATGATGCTGGAGAGATGCAGGCTCCCCGGGGGCTGATTTCTATTAACGTTTAGTAGAGTGTCACCAAATCGAACGACTTCATAAACTATATTTTGAAACTGGATGTTATCTCAATCTTAGTCTTACAAACTAAGAACAGGAAGTCTCACATTTTAACCATGGCAGAGATAAATTAAACATCCTTTGTGAGCCCACCTAAATATGTGTAATATGGTTGTTTTGTATTACAGTTGTTTGACTCCTTTTAAATTAGCACATTAACTAGTATATTAATTAATTAATATAATGAATTTTGTTGTGATGCTTGTATCCATGTATATAATGTATTTCATTATATTAACCCCATTCCTCTCTCTTGTCTCTCTTCCACACCTACTGATTTTTCTTCTTAACTAGTGCCCCCATTCTGATTTCATGTCTTTAGTATATATGTGAGACATAGGCAGAGACAGAGAGAAGAGAAACCCAGTAAGTTTCATTAGGGTTAGCTACAGGAGCATACCTGAGGAGTTATTTACAGCAGCATAGGATCCTTACTAGAGACTACACTACTGAAGAAAATGTCTCTCCCTCCCATAGCAACTGTTAACTGCCTTATCCTCACAGAGGGGAGGGAACTCATGAGCCCCTCCTGCCTCCAGGACTGGATATTGACAGGCTTGATCTTGTTCTTGCAGTTCTTGATCTTGCAGTTCTTGAGATACTGTGCAGGAAACCACAGAGGCTGTGAGTTCAAGAGTCCCCACAGCTTATCATTTCCAGAAGATATTTCACAGCACTCCACCACTCTTCCTGCTCTGACACCCTTTCTGGCCCCTCTTCAGTGATGTGTCCTGAGCCTTGATGGGGGTGACAGAGATGTCCCATTTGTGGCTGGGTACTCCATAGTCACTTCTTCTCAGAACTGGGACCAGTTATGAGTCTCTGCAGTTGCAGATGCTCACAGCCAAATCTGAGAGTGGCACTGATCCCTGAGCACAAATAACGGTGTTTAGAAGGCAGTTTGATGGTCACGGCATGTCCATTTAGCAAAACTAGAGCCTATGACCTCTCTGCTATGGGTATTTGATCAGGTGTACCATGTTTTGAATCTTTTAACATGTTTATTCACAAAATATTTCCAGGAAACAAAATACAGAGACTAATAAATATCTGGATACTTCCAACATCCATGGTTAACAAGTCTTTATGCTTTGTCATATTTACTTGACATTTAAAAATAATAAAACTTTACATAAAAAGTAATTATGTTTTAAAACTAAAATTAGCTTTAAAAATATATTCATTACTAATAACCCTGAAAAACTTCCAGTTTCCCTAGTTCTCCTGCAAGAATCAGTTTTCTCATAGAAAAGCAAGATGAAGTTTCTAGTTTCTATTTTTTATCCTGACCAGTTTTTTAAATAGCCAAACTAATATCCTTCAAAGGCCCACAAGTCCTTATTTCCTTCTGTTATTATTCTGATTAAATATGGAGTAGCAGAAAGCTTTTATTTTATTTTATTTATTTCTGTATGTGTACGAATGTACCGTCTGCATGCAGGTTTGTGCACCCGTGTCGTGCAATGCCACGGAGGTCAGAAGAGGGTGTCGGATTCCCCTGGAACTGGAGTTCTCCTGGAATTGGAGTTTCAGACAGTTCTCGGCCGCCATGTGGGTGCTGGGGATCGAACCCGGGTCCTCTGTAAGAGCGGTAGACGCTCTTAACTGCTAGGCCATCTCTCCAGCCCTGCAGAAAGCTTTTAAAGCTCTATGTGGGCCCTGTCAAGAGGAAATGGTTCCCGTCCCAAACCTCTTGAGACTAGTCTGGAACATCACTGTTTTCTGAGGCTGATTTGAACCTGTTTCGAAGACTTAGACTATATACAGCTACCCATAGCCCCAGCTGAATTATAACAAGTCAATCAATTTTCTTACAAAAGATTTTACTTCTGTGGAAAGGGGCAGAAATTTATCAAGTAATCTTGATTTTATAGAGAGTGGACTAGATTTTTCTCATCTAGGAATACCATCACTAGAGAAGAGAAACGATCTCATGATTATGAAAAAACTGAGTTCCAATTTACTTGGTAGTCTGAACCTGTCACTAACTCAGTCTGTCGTCTTTGGGATATTCAGTAATAATTCAAATTATAGAAAGAATAAATATGTTTTTAATTGAATCATGTAAAATATTTGTGTCTTCAGTAAAAATTATGAAACAAGTTACTGAAAATTTTGCTGCTCTCGCTTTCCATTTATATTTTCTTCATCAAGTAAAAAAATAGCTATGTGTACTAGGAACTGAGATGTCTGGGGAAAAAAGAATAGAATTGAGTAAAACTAAGAGGCTAGGAAGATGGTTCAGTCAGTACAGTGCTTGCCTTACAAGCATGAAGACCTGACTGAGTTTAAGCCTTAGGACATACCTTAAAAACATCAGGCATGGTGGCATGTACTTATAATCCCAGCACTGAAGAGAGGGAGACAGGTGGGTCCCTGGGGCCTTCCTGAATGGCCTAGGTCTCTGAGCTAATTAGGGCCCAGTGAGAGACCCTGTCTCAAAAACAGCAGATAGAGTCTGAAGAATGACACCTGAAGTTGTCCTCTGCCCTACATATGGATGCCCACACAGGTGAACACACATACCTGCACACACATGCACCCTTATACAAGAACAACAATATGTGTGTATGCATGCACACACATACACACAATAAAATAAAATAAAATAAAATTTAAGGTGCAACTAAGAATTTGAAGATAACTAAGAACTGCACTAGGGCAATAACAAAGTTCACTAGGTGAAGTTCAACATCAGCATCACTGCCTGAACCCTAGGGCACAGAAACCAGTCATTGTTCACAGAGGCAGCAGATGTATACAAAGAGCTTGCTTTGTTTCAGAATTAGTGAAGGTATGAGAAATACAGCCAAGAATTTGTCTATTGACATTCCGAGTATCTAATGAAAGGGGACAAAAAGACTATATATATATATATATATAGGGTAGGGGAGGGGAGGGGGGGGGGAAAAAGGGGGGGAGGGGAAAAAGGGGGGGGAAGAGGGAAGGGGGGGAGGGGGAGAGGGAGAAAGGGGGAAGGGGGGGAAAGGGAGAGAGGGGGGGGGGAGAGGGGAGTGGAAAAAAGGGGAGGGGGAGGGGGGGAAAAGGAGAAGAGAAGGGATGGGGGGGAGAGGGAGAAAGGGTATAGAAGTAATTATATTATATATATTTTTGTAAGTGCTTTAATTCAGAGAGAGGGGGTGGGTGGAAGGGGGACCTCTTTGGGTCTCAAATTGCTTCCAACCATGTCAGTCGCACTTCAAGTCCGGTGGACCATTAGCAAAGGTGACAGGTGGATTCTCAGGATTGCAGAGCACTTCCTAGGTTCCAGGGTGCTGAAGGTCAGCCACAGGGCCCTCACCATTGGCTGTATTCAAGAATATGGTGGATGGGTAGCTTTTCTTGCTTTCACCTCCCCACCCTAGCAATTTGGCTTGTTAATAGGTGATGCCAATCGATGCTTCATCCATAGGTACCTGGCTCCTAGAATGTCCTCATCCAGCTTTAGCCATGAAACCTAATGTGAAGTGGACTTTCATCAGCTCCATTTCACCGTGGGCAGCCTGGGGCCAGCCAGCCAGCCAGGCTGGTGTCAAGTGACAAAGTGTCAACCTTGCTCGAGGAACAGGTGCAGCTCAGCTAGGTGACAGCAGGCCCGGCCTTGGCTCACTTTGCCCTCCAGTGTGATATTAGCTGTAATTCCCATCCAAATTTATGGGCCTCCCATGACTTGGCCTCTTGCAAGCGGAACCCCTGCTTCCTCTTGGATGTTCCTGCTAGAGACAGTATTTAGTCAAATAGCACTTTACCTTGTGGTGCACCTGCCTGCTTGGGGACATGCGTAATGAAGACAGAATGTCTTCCCATGGCAGCATGCAGCCAGAGAATGAAGCTCTTGACATGTCCACATAACTCATAGGCTTTTTTGAACATGAATAATGATTTCTGATGTACATGTTTTTCTAGTTCAACTTTACACACAGCTCTGCTCCCTTCTTCTTCATCTTCAGCCCATCCCCTCCTGGTCCCCAAGCTGGATTGCCAGCTATTCTTTCTGCCTTCTTTGTTCTCTTTCTGAAGATCCATACCTTCCTGGCTATGGACCTCTCAGCATAGGAACTTCAATTTCACTGGATCAATATGCACATCACAGTACCAAGTAAAGTCTGCAGTAAGAGAAATAGGAATACTGTGGCTGGGATAAAGCTCAGGCCAATCTGTCTTGATAACCAATTACAAGTCACAGTACCACTTGCCTGGTAGACTCCACTGGGGCTCCAAGTAGGAGAAAGGGATAGGCTGACTCCACATACAAAATCCAAAGTGCTGTTCAACCCAAGAAGACAGGGAGTTCAGCTGCAGAGCCAACTTAGACTTGATTTCTGCCAATCTTTTACTGTCTGTCTTATAACCAAGCACCTAATCTCCCTAGGTGATGAAAGCTGAATCCAAGTGTAAGGATCTGCCCTGCAGGGTTGCTACAAATGTGTCAAGCATCGGGTGTGGTGTCTGAGGGGGTAACAGGTGCTCAATTAATATGCATGATCAGGGCAGGTTCAGACCCCTGTGGAGAGCAGGCTTTGAGGAAGTCACCTGGCACAGTCAGAGCAATGATGGTATTCCCCTATATGAGAGCAGAGTGGAAGTGATGAAAACGGACTGAGATGCTCAGCTCAGCAATCAAACCACCAGGAAGAAAGATCCTAAGGATGGGGACAGAGGGTGCCCACAGCTGAACAATGCCCACACCTCCAATTAACCCAGCAAGGGTGTGCTGTGGGAAGAACAGTTCGTTGCTTTCTTGAGATTCATCACTGTGAATTGATATTTATGGCTGCAGCACCTGGCACTCCACAGGCATTTCCAGAACACTCCTTGCCAAAAGATTCAAAACATCTTCCAGGATGCAAAGTCTCACTTGCCCTTTCCATGGATTATCCAGCAGTCACTCCATAAGCACTTATTAATTGCCAAGTGTATGCCTTGGTGGTCTGCCAGGAATTGTGCAGGGAAGTTTCTTCAAAGTACGTTTCTTTAGCTAAGACCTCTCCCCTGGAGTCCCACAATACCTCTCTCCATCTGTCTGCTTGGGCTCTGCAGGTGGCTGGCTCACAGGCTGTTGTGAGCCTGATGATCAGAAGAGAACAGGCTTCATCCGGTCCACAGAGCTTCAGGAATCCAGACTTCCTGATCTCTACCTCCTCCTCTTTCTTTTCCACTCTTAGCAGGTGCCATCTTTACCTTCACTTATCTCAGCCCAGTGGCAGACCTTCCCTGGGCCCTGTAAGAATCAGCACCGCCCCTCCCTCCCCCCAATTCTCAGATATCCCCTGTCACATCACCTGTTCATTCCATCTCAAATCCAGTAATCCCCTCTTGTCCAGCCTAGCGGATGCCTGAAGCAGTGGCTAGTGCTAATTAATCCAACTTACATTCTATATAATTACAAGAAAGTTCCATTTACAAATTAGATACAATAAGAGATTAACAGCAATCACTCAAAATTAAATAACTTTCACAATACACTGCAATAAAAGTTCTTTTACATGTTTAAATTGTTATATTTCTGGAACTTTCTATTTAACATTTTTCAGATCACAGTTGACCTTGGGTAACTGAAAAACCCACAGAAAAAGAAACCACAGATAGGGCGGGGAGCTAGCCTGCTGACGAATACGACTACACTCACTCCTTGTTGCTTAGGGACCGCTCTCAGAAAGATCATGCTCTGGAGACTTCCTCCACCTTCATCCTCTCTACCCCTGGCATTGAGCTCTGATAAGCAGCAGTGGATACTCAGTCGATACAGAGCAGTTGTGGAAGGGGTAGAGAGCACTAGGGGAGGAATTCAGAGTCTTCAAACAGCTTATCATGTAATGCAGTGCAGTCTTTAGGCAGAGAGCTGGGCTTTTGGCAGTTGTGAAAGTGCTTACTTAACACAGACTAATATTTTTTTCCTGGAATAGTCCATGTTTCTTTCTGGCCTTTCCAAAAAGGCCAAAAATGTCAAGATTTGCTTGCATGACTAATTTAAAGTCAGATTCCACTAGGATTACCTAAAGGATATACCAAACCAGCCAAAATACTTTTGCGACTGTAAATGACTCCATGTCGTTTGTCTTCTTTGAAAACACTGTGAAGGATTCAGTATAACAGAAAGTAATTCCAAAAAAGGGAAATAAAATTGCATACTATCATTCAAATTATTCTCCATTCTGTGCAACTTTATTCTCTGTTCCCTTCTACACAATAATCTATCTGAGAAAACCGTTTTTAATGTGAAAGTGGATTGTAGAGCCAAGGCTCCTGGTGCTTGTGACCAGAATCAGCTTTTCTTCTGACTGTAAGCTTGGCCGTGATACAGAGGACAGGGGTTAGTCTCCAACTGCCATCGCACATCACTGCTTTATTTTGCCCACTAATGAATCAGATTCTTTCTTTTTAAACATCTCTTCCTTCTACCGTGGCATTTTCAGCCTACAGAAGCATTCTTCACCATGGCTTTCTTTTTTTTTTTTTTTTTTTTTTTTTTTTTTTTTTTTTTTTTTTTTTTTTTTTTTTTTTTTTTTTTTTTTTTTTTTTTTTTTTTTTTTTTTTTTTTTTTTTTTTTTTTTTTTTTTTTTTTTTTTTTTTTTTTTTTTGTTTTTTTTTTTTTGTTTTTTTTTGTCTTTTTGAGACAGGGTCTCCCTGTAGCCCCAGCTGTCCTGGAACTCACTCTGTAGACCAGGCTGGCCTTGAACTCACAAAGATCTGCCTGCCTCTGCCTCCCAAGTGCTAGGATTAAAGGCGTGCGCCACCACGCCCGGCTCACCATGGCTTTTAAGATTTTATAAGCCACACCTCAGCTTCCAGCCTTTAGCTGTAGGCACTTGTCTTGTCTCTGGCTTAACAAGTGAATAAGCCCTAATTATTGGCAAATCTTTCTCAATAAATTTAATACATTTAACATCGCAGTAACTCAGAGGGGTTTTCTACTATCCCATGCTTCTTCTCTTCTTAGTTTAATCACTAAAAGCAAATTTTTTTAAAACAAAGTGCATTTGGTAGACTGTGGCACTCTATAGATTCAGGACACTCAGACACAGGGCATCTCTAAGTCATGGGATTGATTCTCTAAGCCGGGAACAAAAAATCAATCTCATTGCTCTTTAATTGTCTTTATGTCTAGTGATCAGAAGGCCATTTCTTCCATGGAAGAAGCATTTCTATTCTTTTCATCCTAGACTTTCACCACCGGTCTCTCTTTTCTTTTTACTCGTGGGCTATGCAGACACAAGGGGCTGTTCCCGTCGTTTGCTGTTCCTGTCGTTTGTCCTCCCAGGCTTTCATCTCACTCACTAACGCACTCAGCCTTTTTCCTTCATGTATTTTGTCCTAAGCTAGGTTTCGTTTGGTTTTAGACTAACTAGCATGGGGGTAGGGGGAGGACACCTTCTAAATAAATTAATGATAGAAAAAAAAATGCCATGTAACCATTTTATTTCTAAAGAAAATGTTTTGTATGTTCTCTTTTTAATTTTCTTTCCTTTCTTTTTTGAGACATCATTTTATGTATGCATGCTAGAACTCACTGCAGAGCAGCCAGGGGTGACCCTGAACCTTGGGTTTCTGTTCTTCATCCTCATGCCTTCTGCTCCTCAGTTCTGAAATTACAGTTATGTTCCACCGTGCCCAATTTATGTAGTGTTGGGCCTTAAAACCAGGGCTTCATGCATGCTAGGCAAGTACTATACCAACTGAGTTATATGTCTAATACTTTGTGCTTTTTTTTTTAAACAAAATTTTCTATTGAAAAATATTTTGGGATTTCCAGACTGCCTGAGAGTGCCTAAACCCCTGGGTGGTGATGAGCTTCCAAAATTGTGCCAGGCCGGTCCCCTTGCCTTGGGACCATCTGACGCCCCCACAATGCTGCAAAGCTAGACTTCTCCAGCCTTTAGCAGATGTTCAGACATTTCTAGATTGGCTGAGAGTGCCTGAATCCACCCTCTGCCTAGTGAGCTTCCCAAATTGTGCTGTACCTGCTGGCTAATAGGGGTCCAGACCTTGGAAGGCTGAGAGTATCTGATTAGTGTCGGGGCCTCTGTGAGAGATGGACTACAAGCCATCTGGTCCCTCCACTATAAAAGCAAAAGAGAGAACCTGAAGCCTAGACCAACCAGCTTTTCATACCTAATCAGAAAACAACTAAGGCACATCGAGAATACAGACAAAAATCAATCTTCAACTCAACAAAGGAAGATTTAAAATCACAAACAATGAAAGAAATCCACATGCAAAAATCACAATGAAAAAAATTATAAATATAAAAACCTAAATAATATGTCCCTACCAAACACAACCTATAGAAGATTTCTACAATGGGAACTTCCTGGAGATAACCCAGGTCACAGAATTTAAAAGAACAGTCATAAACATGATCAAATAACTCAATTAATTTAAAGAACACACAAACAAACAAAAAAAAAACCCTAAAAGACAGGGATAAACTTCTGACTGAATTCACAAAAGAGATAGAAATATTGAAGAAAATTTGGTCTGAAATGAAGGAGTGAAAAACCCAGTATGTCAGTTGGAAATGATGGCAGAAAACCTCAGCAACAGAATGAAATGAAATGGAAAACAGAATATCAAGACTGGATGATACAGTTAAATAACTGGAAAGCTTAAACAAAGATTATGATTTTTTTTTTAATTATTTTTTTTTATTAATTTTTTATTTATTTCTGTATGTGTATGAATGTACTGTCTGCATGCAAGTCTGTGCACCCGTGTCGTGCAATGCCGCGGAGGTCAGAAGAGGGTCTCGGATTCCCCTGGAACTGGAGTTCTCCTGGAATTGGAGCTTCAGACGGTTCTCAGCCGCCATGTGGGTGCTGGGGATCGAACCCGGGTCCTCTGTAAGAGTGGTCGGCGCTCTTAACCGCTAGGCCATCTCTCCAGCCCAGAGATTATGATTTTTTAAAAAAAAAACATAGGAATGGAATATGCAGAAAATGTGGGACATGAGTAAAAGATGACATTTATGCATCATAGGCAGAGAGGAAGAAGAACCTCGGGATAATGATATTGAACAAATCTTCAACAGGATTGTAGAAGAAAATTTCCCCAAATTAAGGAAAGACATGCCATACAAAATACAAGAAGCACATAGAACCAAATAGACAGGAGCAGAAAAGAAACTCCCCACACCATATTATAGTAAAAACACTAAACATAAAGAGCTAGGAGAGAATACTGAACACTGCAAAAGGAAAATCCAACAGAAGCACAGCTGACTCTTCAATGCAAACTATGAAAGCCAGAAGAGCCTGAACCAAAATATTCCTGGTTCTAAACAATCATAGATGCCAACCCAGGATAATTTACCCAGCAAAAATGTCTATTATAGTTGAAGAGGAAAAACAATTTTCCATGCCATGAACAGGCTGAAAGTATTCACATCCAGAAAACCAGCCCTTCACAGAATACTTGAAGCAATACAGAGAGCCAAATAAAGAAACAACTATACAAGGGGCAACAAAAGGTATAACTGTGTAAATACCAAGTTAGACCACAAAGACAAACAGAAATTAAAATAATGGGAACAATACACAATCTTTCTCTTTTTAAAAACATTTTATTGAAGTTATGTGCATTTCATTCATTGTTTCTCAGTCCAGTCTAGACTCATCTTGTCTTCCATGCCCCCCACCCCACCCAAGTTCATGCACCCTGCCATCCCTGCCCTGTAACTTTTTCTGATTCTTTTCAAAGTTTTTCAAAGCAGAGGATTATTGTCCTGTGGGAACTTTACTGTTTCAGTCGGTTCCCTGTCCCTGTTCCCCTGCTTATTGTTCCCTCTAATCTGTACCGCTTCAACATATGCATATATTGTCACACCTATACCAAAATTATATCATCTGTACACAAACTGTCATTTCCATATCATATTTCAGGATTCACATTTTTCCTTTTTTTAATATTTTATTTTATTTTATTTATTTCTGTATGTGTATGAATGTACTGTCTACATGCAGGTGTGTGCACCTGTGTCGTGCAATGCCGCAGAGGTCAGAAGTGGGTGTCAGATTTCCCTGGAACTGGAGTTCTCCTGGAATTGGAGTTTCAGATGGTTCTTGGCCGCCATGTGGGTGCTGGGATTGAACCCCGGGTCCTCTGTAAGAGTGGTCAGCTTTAACCGCTAGGCCATCTTTCCAGCCCCATCACATTTTTCCTTTTTAAATTTATATTACTCTAAAATATGCCTACATATCCTCCACCCATATACCAAGATTACCTATTCTAAAAATAAGTGGTTTTTGTTTTTTGAACCATGAGTCTCAAAAAGGCAGTTGTAGTACATGTACCTATAGGCAGGAATCAAGGCGCAGATTTCATCAAATTCACCCAAGTTGTTTTGGGTGATACAGATATATATGAAACCTTTTTGTCAAAAACTTTGCAATTCAAATCTTAAAACTAACTACAGGAAAAGATTTGTATGTTCCCACAGGTCAAAACATCACCAATTTAACGGCTGAGAAAGAAAAGACACAGCTTTGCATTGTGTAGGATGTACCAGGAAGTGCCAGCAGAAAGGTTGGCCTGTCTGAATATTGAAAGGAAGAAAAGCCTCAGACTGCTACAGGCATCAAACCCCTCTGTGGATTCTACTTGTAACAACTATTTATAATGAGTCCTAATGAAACTTACCTTCTAGGTGCCACAAAGTTTTAATGAGAGATTTTCTTACCTCTCCTTCATAGAACAAGGAGGAATATGATGATGATGAGGTCGTTCTCTAACTGTAAATTGGAGCCAACTGTTATAGAGGTAATCTCTTGTAAAACTGCCTTCTTCAATTGATTAATAGACATAGGAACTGTGAAAAGGATTATTCTCTATTCAGGACTAAATATAATACTAAAGTCTCCTTAAGCTGTGCGCTTAAGCAAAATATATTAATACAGGAGAGCTCTGATATCAGCAATGGATTATTCTACCAAGGAGATGTTGGCCAGGGGATCCAAGCCCCCACAAAAGGTAAAGGCTTCTTGCCTGTAAACTGGGATACCTGCAAGAAGAGAGGTGATAAGGCCCTGCTGTCGAAGACCTGATGTAAGCATGGGAAAGATGTATTGAGACCGCACTTGCAAGTGTACAGTTGGTCTCTGGAATACCAGAGAGTGTTAGCAAAGGCCACTAAACCAATAAAGCAAATATAGGTCTCCTTGAGTCAAGCAAGACTCCTCTGTCAGCACCAGCTACACCTCACCTGCCTGGAAATACTGTGCAGCAGAGGCAGCCATATGCCTGTATATCCCAAATCTAATTGGCTATTGGCTCTCTCCTTAGAGGAATAACCCATGGCTGATGCCACAAGCTTACATCCTCTAGTGGTTAGGAGATGTTATAAGCCACAGTAAGACCCTCTCATATTTTACAGAAAAAAATGTAATTCATGGATTAACATACCACCCAAATATCTATTTCTATACCAAAGTAATGTACCATAACAATTAGTACTGTTTAAATACTAATGAAGCTTGCGCTTCATTAGTAGGATTGAAAGGTTGTTCCTGGACAAACTGTTAGCCCATGAAAGGAAACAACCAGAATTGACCAGAGTCCAAAATGACAGCTCCAGAGAAAGTGGACTGTTTTGCTTCTTGTCCACCTGTGCCCCTTTTCTAAGCCTAGGGAACAATCTGCAGAAGAGGGGGAGTGGCAGAATGTAAGGGCTGTGATTGGGGTGAATGGTGAAACTACAGCAATATAGACTGAACACTTATTTGATCAACTTGATAGAACATACAAGCGCCCCCAGCTGGATGGTGGGACCCATGGGCTGTGTGGGTCTGGGCACAACTGCTTGCAAATTGGTTTTACATGAAGGATGCTTGTACTCATAAATTATTACTTATTGTTAAAAAATGAAAAAAAAGTAATAGAAAAAAAGGAATTAGAATGGAGGGAACATATGTCAACATAATTAAAGCTATATACAACAAACCCACAGCCAACATCATTCTAAATGGAAAAAAAAACCTAGAAGCATTTCCATTAAAATCAGGAACCAAATAAGGCTATCCACTGTCTCCACTCCTTTTTATACAGTTCTTGAAGTTCCTGATAGAGCAAAAAGACAAGAGAAGGAAATTAAAGGAGTACTAATTAGAAAAGAAGAGGTAAAATTATCCCTTTTTCTAGGTGATATGATATCATACCTAAGAGATGCCAAAGTTTCCACTAGAAATGATTAATACTTTCAGTAAAGTGCCAGTTTCTAAAATTAGTCTACAAAACTCAGTAGCCTTTCTATATAACAATAGCAAGCAATCGGAGAATGAATACAAGGAACCCCTCCGATTCACAGCAACCTCAAAAGAATAAAATATCTTGGAATAAACTTGACTAAAGACTTCAAAGATCTCTACAATGAAAAATTTTAATCTTTAAGGAAAGAGATTGAGGAAGGCACCAGAAGATGGAAGGACCTCCCATGCTCATGGATTTGAAGAATTAGTATAGTGAAAATCTCCATCCTACCAAAAGCAGTGTAGATATTCAATGCAATCCCAATCAAAATCCCCATGACATTCTTCACAGAATTAGATAAAGCCATCCTAAAGTTCATATGGAAACACAAAGGACACCAGAGATGTCCAAAGCAACCCTGAGCATAAAGAACAATGTAGGTAGGATTACTATACCGGATTTAAAACTATAATACAGAGCTATAGTCATAAAAATAACATGGCAGTGACATGAAAAATAGACCCATAAATCACTGGAACATAAATGAAGATCAAAACATGAGTATATGCAATGTCAACCACCTATTTGACAAAAGCACCAAGAACACTCAATGGAGGAAAGACAGCTTCTTCAGCAAATACTCCCAGGGAAACTGATCTCCACTCATAGAAGAATGAAACTAGACCCTTAATCTTGTACAAAAATCAACTCCAAATGGATCAAAGGCCTCAAGGTAAAACCTGAAACTATAGAAGAAAACATTATCAATAACATACCAGATATAGGTCTAGGAAAGGACTTTCTAAATTGGACATCAGTTGCTCAGGAACTAAGGTCAATAATCAGGTGGGACCTCATTAAACTAAAAAGCTTCTGCCAAGCAAAAGAAACAACCAAGGGATTGTTTGAGATTGAAGAGAAAACCTACAGATTAGGAGAAAATCTTTACTAGTGACACATCTGACAGTGATTTAACATCTAGGATGTATAAAGAACTAAAAAAGCAAAGATCCAATTAAAAGATGGGATAAGGATCTGAACAGAGTTCTCAAAAGCAGAAATAAAGATACCTAAGAAACATCTTGGAAAGTGTTCAACATTGTTAGTGATTAGGGAAATGGAAATTAAAACCACTTCATCTTACCCCAGTCAGACTGGCTAAGATTAAGAGAATAAATGATACCAAATGCTGGAGAGGATGTGAGGAAAGGGGAATGCTCACTCACTGCTGATGGGACTGCAAGCTTGTGCAACCCCTATGGGAAGCAGTGCAGAGAACTTCCACCTGACCCAGTCATACCACTCCTGGGTATATACCCACAAGACTCATCCTATCACAGAGATACATGCACATCTATGTTTATTGCAGCTCTCTTCACAATAGTGGATAAAGAAAATGTGGTACACAATGGAATTCTATGCAGTGGTAAAGAAAGGTGACATCATGAACTTTGCAGGTAAATGGATGGAACTTGAAGCTATTATGCTAAGTGAAGTAACACAGTCCCAGAAAAACCAACGATGAATGGTATCCCTCATCTGTGGATGCTAGCACCAAATCCCTAGTTGAAAGGCAAGCTGAGCAAAGTTAATGTTATATTTCTTTTTATCTGAAGGCAACTATGCTGTTATAATGTGAATCCTTTACTGGCCTCTAGAATTAACTGACCACTTATTTTTAGACTTTGTAATTGTGGTATATGTGTGGAGGGTATGGATTCATATATTAGAGTAATATAAAATTAAAGGGAAAAATATGAACTTCTAAACATATTTTGGTATTAGCATACAGTTTATTTCCAGAGGTCAAATTTTGGTATATATGTAACTTATACATGGACATACTTTGGAGCAATACAAATGGGAGAGAACAACAACAACAAAAAGACTGGATCAAAGAACTGACTGAAACATTTAACTTCCTCCCTAACAATAAACCTCTGAAAAAAAAATACCACCTAAAAATGAGCCTACCATTTGACCTAGTTATACCACTCCTTGTCATACACCCAAAATACTCATTCTATTGCAGAGATCCTTGTACGTCCACGTTTGTTGCTGCTTTTTCCACAGTAGCTAAGAGATGGAAGCAACCTAAGTGTCCCTGGACTGAGGAGTGGATAATGAAAATGTGGTATAGTTACACAAAGGAGTTCTATTCTCTGGTAAAGAAATATGAAATTTGCAAGTAAATGGATGGAACTAGAAACTGTTATGCTAAGTGAAGTAACTCAGACTCAGAGAAACATATGACATATGTTCTTCCTCATTTGTGTATATTAGTACCAAATCCTTGTATGTGAGTATGTATCCTGATATAACTTCAGGAACCAGGGAAATGGAAAAGACCAAGGGAAGGAAAGGGAAAGAAGGAACCCAAGAGAGAAGAATGGCAGGAGACAGGTGTTACCAAGGGAGAAATGGATAAAATTGGGGTATTTCAATGTGAGGGAAGAGGGAGGTATGTACCAGGAAATTTGGGGACAAAGAGAATGAAAGCTCAAGAGAGGTGGGGCCATAGGAGACTGGTGTTATCAAGGGAGAAATGGGGAAATGGGGACACTAAAAATGGGGAAGGCATGGAGGGAGGGTTAGACAGGGAGAGAAAGAGAGGAGAGAGATCAATAATGCCTAGCTAGTGTAAAAAGAAAACAGAGGGAATCATAGTAGTCTAACGATCTAATGACGAATTACACATACAATGTCTCTACATTAGTCCAGGTGAAGAGCTAAAGGCTACATAACAAGAAACAGTGCCAGAGAGGAAAAACCTTCCTTTTAGTTGTTGGCCAGGGTAGCTGATGGTATCCCAAAACTACACAGGCTATTGCCACAGCCCTTGATTGCTTCTCAGAACTTGAAGGTAAGACCCTATTGCTGAAGGTAGGACATACTTTGGAGACCAGATTTGGAGCAATGGATCTAGAAGCCACCTCCTCTGAAGGCTAGCTCTCATAGCTTTGGAGAGCACTGTGCAAGCTGCTAAAGGGAGAATAGCAATTGGTGTTCCAACACTAGCTTTAAGACCAAATTACCAGGGCTGGA
Organism: Rhizomys pruinosus; assembly: GCA_009823505.1. Lineage (NCBI taxonomy): Eukaryota > Metazoa > Chordata > Mammalia > Rodentia > Spalacidae > Rhizomys > Rhizomys pruinosus. The sequence goes on along the minus strand of VZQC01001084.1, from coordinate 1,232,019 downwards.
GAGATGGCCTAGCGGTTAAGAGCGCCGACCGCTCTTACAGAGGACCCGGGTTCGATCCCCAGCACCCACATGGCGGCTGAGAACCGTCTGAAGCTCCAATTCCAGGAGAACTCCAGTTCCCAGGGGAATCCGACCCCTCTTCTGATCTCCGCGACTTGCACGACACGGGTGCACAGACTTGCATGCACAGACAGTACATTCATACACATACAGAAATAAAAAAAAATTAATAAAAAAAAAAAAACCAAATTTACATGGGCTGGAGAGAATGGCTAGTGGTTAAGAGCACTTGACTGCTCTTGCAGAGGACTGGGTTCGTCCCAGCACCCACGTGGTGGCTGAGAACTGTCTTTAAGTCCAGTTTCAGGGGAATCTGATGCCCTCTCCAGACCTCCGTAGCACTGCATGACACGGGTGCACCAACCTACATGCAGACAGTACACTCATACACATAAAAAATAAATTAAAAAATGTTGCCAGACATGGTGGCACACGGCTTTAATCCTAGCACTTGGGAGGCAGAGGCAGGCAGATCTTTGTGACTTCAAGGCCAGCCTGGTCTACAATGTGCGTTCCAAGACACCTGGGGCTACAGGGAGACCCTGTCTCCAAAAGACCAAAAAAAAAAAAAAAAAAAAAAAAAAAAGACCAAATTACCACATCAATGACTGGCAGGGCATAGGATGTGGTGCAGTAGTGGCATCTTTATCTTGGGGGGGGATCAATGGATACCTAATTGGACTTAAAGACAACTCAATAGGAGGAAACTCATGTGTGGTAGTGTAAACATAGCCAAATATACCTGGATGGAGAGGTAAAGATCTTAGAGAAATCCCCAAGGCTGTCACCGCCCTAGGCTAATGTGACTTCTTACTCAGTGCAAAATATGTATCCTTGTATTTATAGTCAAATATTCAGTTAGCACTCATCAAAGAAGCTTCTTCAGCACCAGACAAAGACTTTACAGAGCACCACAACTGGTCACACACAGACACTGTCTTAATGTCACTGCTGATGGGACTGCAAGCTTGTGCAACCCCTATGGGAAGCAGTGAAGAACTTCCACCATGACACAGTCATACCATCATGGGTATATATCCACAAGACTCCATCTCGATCACAGAGATACAAGGCACATCTATGTTAATTGCAGCTCTCTTCTACATAGTGGATAAAGAAAAGTGGTACATAGCACAAGGGAATTTTCTATGCAGTGGTAAAAGAAAGGTGACATCATGAACTTTTTGCCTAAGCCAGGTGGCAATCTACAATGCAATCTCGAACCTGAAGGCTTCAGGCAACAGAACAAGGGGTAAAACTAACGATCTCCTCATATTCCACTATGAAGCTCCCTCATATGCAACAAGGCCTAGGAAACACAAAAGGTCACAATAATGCCAAACTGTGGAGATTACAAAGTCTACAGATGTGGATCCGGGGACAGACTCCTATATCAAGCCTTCCATCACCCAGGGCCTCAGGGACCAATTGTGGGAAGAGGAGAGCAGAAGGATTTTAAGAGTCAGGGAGGGTGGTGCATGACCTATGGAATAGAATCCTGCAAGACTTCCTGGAACAAGCTCATGTTGAACCTACAGCAGAGGTGTCCAGCAGCATAGACCCGTGCAGACTCAAGCTAAGAAAAACCCAGCATGGAAATGGGGAAATGGGCAGCAGTCCCCGATCTTATGAGAATATTGGCAGCTGGTTACCTGTTTTTTGGTGAGAACTGGTCTTCTTAAAGTGAAGGACTCTGGCTAGGCTGACTAGACTTACTTCAGTGATGAACTTGCAACTAAAGAACATCTGGGGCAATAAACTTGCACGATGCCTTACACAAATGACAGAGTGTACGAATTCCAGTGGGGGGGCACTGCGGGAGGGTGCCAGTGGGCAGGGGGGATAAAGGTAATTAAGACTGAATTCGACATGTTCTGTATGAACCACACAAAAAATCAAATTAATTTTTTATAAAAGTATTTTGGGTGGGAGAACTGGCCTCAGAAGGTTAGAGCACTGGCTGCTTCTTGCAGAAGCACCTGGCAATCCAGCACCACATGACAGCTAACGGTCATTTCTTAACCCAGTCCATGGGATTCAATATTCCCTCTTCCTGCTCTCCATGGGACATGTTGCCATGAATGAAGTACACTGGTACATATATACCAGCCAATACACTCATAACAGCAAATAAAATTAATGGATGTTAAAATTTTTAAAAGAAAATAACTATAGTTGATCGAACCAAATTCCTATCTCCGCCCTCCATTCTAAATGATTCAGACCCCCCAGTGTGTATCTGGAGACACATAGATATTCCAAAGTGAATATAAAGAGGAGCCTGGGCTCTGGAGGCCCAGCGCTGTAAGAGCTCTAGAGTCAGAATTAAGGAAGCAAAGGCACTGGAGAGCTGGGAAAAAAACAAAAGAAATCATTGTGCATCACAGCACGGCTCCTGTCACCACTCCTCCAGCTTAGGACAGCCTCATCCCATCCCACAGCTGTGCCGTTTGGAAGGCCAGCCTTAGACTGCTTCTTAGTTTGTAACTACAACAACACTGACAAGTGGGACTTTTAAGTGGAAATTGGGTCATAGGCCACATCCCTCATGAATGAGTTAATGCCCTTGTGGAGGGAGTAGTTATTACATAAAATGAACGAGTTAAACAAACAGCAAATGCAAGCGCAGCAAACACAACAGCACACACACACACACACACACTCAACTAAGCATGCACGCACAGTGGCTGGCATCTATGTTAAGCCCATGGTGTGCTCAGAGATCAGGTTGTGGGGGAAGAACAGAACAGGTGTGGTTCAGGATGTGTGCTTTCCTGATGAAACTGTAACTGGGAAATAATGCTGACAAAGGCCGGTTCCACTTCACCCTGATGAGCCGTGTCTCCTAAGGGAATGTGGCCTAGTGTCTGAACACTGAAAACCAACGTCAAACTTGATGCTATTTCCATCAGAAGAATGTGGATGGCACCATTTCAGATAGTCCCAGCTTGAATGTGACTACACCAAATATCACCTACTTTTTTTGTTTATCGTCCATCTTTTAGTAGAATGGAATGCCAGAGCATTCCCTGAGCCCAGGGAGGCCATTTCCACCTGCTCTGACCCCTGTGGACTCCCATGAGCATTGTACTCCCTCTCTTTTGAACACAGAAGGGAATAAGACAAGCAGCACAGGAGAGGTGAAGGCCACATTCCCACTCAGACCATCCGCACCCAGGACTGTGCTTCCAACACAGTGTTTTCCAAGGTGCTGTTCCAAGGATGCTAGAGCATCACCTCGGAACCTTCCAGAACTGCACATTGTCTGGCCCCGCCTGGATCCTGCCTAACCAAGAACAAAAGAGTGCAGGACGGTGGCCTCTACCATCTGGGCTTTGGCAAGCTCCACAGGCTCTGGTGTGAGGACCACCGTTCTCTGGACTGTTTGCTTTGTTCTGCTTTCTACAACACACCTTCCNGCTGTGATTGGGGTGAATGGTGAAACTACAGCAATATAGACTGAACACTTATTTGATCAACTTGATAGAACATACAAGCGCCCCCAGCTGGATGGTGGGACCCATGGGCTGTGTGGGTCTGGGCACAACTGCTTGCAAATTGGTTTTACATGAAGGATGCTTGTACTCATAAATTATTACTTATTGTTAAAAAATGAAAAAAAAGTAATAGAAAAAAAGGAATTAGAATGGAGGGAACATATGTCAACATAATTAAAGCTATATACAACAAACCCACAGCCAACATCATTCTAAATGGAAAAAAAAACCTAGAAGCATTTCCATTAAAATCAGGAACCAAATAAGGCTATCCACTGTCTCCACTCCTTTTTATACAGTTCTTGAAGTTCCTGATAGAGCAAAAAGACAAGAGAAGGAAATTAAAGGAGTACTAATTAGAAAAGAAGAGGTAAAATTATCCCTTTTTCTAGGTGATATGATATCATACCTAAGAGATGCCAAAGTTTCCACTAGAAATGATTAATACTTTCAGTAAAGTGCCAGTTTCTAAAATTAGTCTACAAAACTCAGTAGCCTTTCTATATAACAATAGCAAGCAATCGGAGAATGAATACAAGGAACCCCTCCGATTCACAGCAACCTCAAAAGAATAAAATATCTTGGAATAAACTTGACTAAAGACTTCAAAGATCTCTACAATGAAAAATTTTAATCTTTAAGGAAAGAGATTGAGGAAGGCACCAGAAGATGGAAGGACCTCCCATGCTCATGGATTTGAAGAATTAGTATAGTGAAAATCTCCATCCTACCAAAAGCAGTGTAGATATTCAATGCAATCCCAATCAAAATCCCCATGACATTCTTCACAGAATTAGATAAAGCCATCCTAAAGTTCATATGGAAACACAAAGGACACCAGAGATGTCCAAAGCAACCCTGAGCATAAAGAACAATGTAGGTAGGATTACTATACCGGATTTAAAACTATAATACAGAGCTATAGTCATAAAAATAACATGGCAGTGACATGAAAAATAGACCCATAAATCACTGGAACATAAATGAAGATCAAAACATGAGTATATGCAATGTCAACCACCTATTTGACAAAAGCACCAAGAACACTCAATGGAGGAAAGACAGCTTCTTCAGCAAATACTCCCAGGGAAACTGATCTCCACTCATAGAAGAATGAAACTAGACCCTTAATCTTGTACAAAAATCAACTCCAAATGGATCAAAGGCCTCAAGGTAAAACCTGAAACTATAGAAGAAAACATTATCAATAACATACCAGATATAGGTCTAGGAAAGGACTTTCTAAATTGGACATCAGTTGCTCAGGAACTAAGGTCAATAATCAGGTGGGACCTCATTAAACTAAAAAGCTTCTGCCAAGCAAAAGAAACAACCAAGGGATTGTTTGAGATTGAAGAGAAAACCTACAGATTAGGAGAAAATCTTTACTAGTGACACATCTGACAGTGATTTAACATCTAGGATGTATAAAGAACTAAAAAAGCAAAGATCCAATTAAAAGATGGGATAAGGATCTGAACAGAGTTCTCAAAAGCAGAAATAAAGATACCTAAGAAACATCTTGGAAAGTGTTCAACATTGTTAGTGATTAGGGAAATGGAAATTAAAACCACTTCATCTTACCCCAGTCAGACTGGCTAAGATTAAGAGAATAAATGATACCAAATGCTGGAGAGGATGTGAGGAAAGGGGAATGCTCACTCACTGCTGATGGGACTGCAAGCTTGTGCAACCCCTATGGGAAGCAGTGCAGAGAACTTCCACCTGACCCAGTCATACCACTCATGGGTATATATCCACAAGACTCATCCTATCACAGAGATACAGGCACATCTATGTTTATTGCAGCTCTCTTCACAATAGTGGATAAAGAAAATGTGGTACACAATGGAATTCTATGCAGTGGTAAAGAAAGGTGACATCATGAACTTTTGCCTAAGCCCAGGTGGCACATCTACAATGCAATCTCTATACCTAAGGCTCAGGCAACAGAACAAGGGGGTAAACTAACGAATCTCTCAATTCTCACTAATGAAGCTCCCTCATGGAACAGAGGGCCAGGAACACAAAAGGTCACAAATGGCCAAACTGTGGAGATTAAAAGTCTGCAGACTGTGGATCCTCGGACAGGACTCCTATATCAAGCTTCACTCACCCAGGGCTCAGGGACCATTGTGGAAGAGGAAGCAGAAGGATTGTTAAGAGTCAGGGAGGTGGTGCATGACCATATGGAAATAGAATCCTGCAAGCTCCTGGGACCAGCTCATGTGAACCTACAGCAGAGGTGTCAGCATGCACAAGACCCGTGCAGACTCAAGCTAAGAAAAACCCAGCATGGAACTGGGGAAATGGGCAGCAGACCCCGATCTTAGCTGAAGGAATATTGGCAGCTGGTTACTGTTGGGTGAGGAAGAACTGGTCTTCTTAAAGTGAGGGACTCTGGCTAGGCTGACTAGACTTACTCAGTGGATGAACTTGCACTGAAGAACATCTGGGGCAATAACTTGTCACGATGGGCCTTCACACAAATGACAGAGTGTACGAATTCCAGTGGGGGGGCACTGCGGGAGGGTGCCAGTGGGCAGGGGGGATAAAGGTAATTAAGACTGATTGACATGTTCTGTATGAACCACACAAAAAATCAATTAATTTTTTATAAAAGTATTTTGGGTGCCGGAGAGCTGGCTCAGAGGTTAAGAGCACTGGCTGCTCTTGCAGAAAGCCCTGGTTCAAATCCCAGCACCCACATTGCAGCTAACAGTCATCTGTAACTCCAGTTCCATGGGATCAAATTCCCTCTTCTGCTCTCCATGGGCATTTGCATGACATGAATACACTTACATATATACCAGCAATACACTCATATACAGCAAATAAAATTAATGGATGTTAAAATTTTAAAAAGAAAATACTTTGATCTAACCAAATTCCTATCTCCCCCCTCCATTCTAAGATGATTCAGACCCCCCAGTGTGTATCTGGAAGACACATAGATATTTCCAAAGTGAAATCATAAAGAGGAGCCTGGGCTCTGGAGGCCCAGCTGCTGTAGAGCTCAGGTCAGAATTAAGGGAAGCAGAAGGGCACTGGAGAGCTGGAAAAAAACAAAAGAAATCATTGTGCATCACAGCACGTGTCCTGTCACCCTCCTCTAGCTTAGGACAGCCTCATCCCATCCCACAGCTGTGCCGTTTGGAAGGCCAGCCTTAGACTGCTTCTATAGTTTGAACTACAACAACACTGACAAGTGGGACTTTTAAGTGGAAATTGGGTCATAGGCCACATCCCTCATGAATGAGTTAATGCCCTTGTGGAGGGAGTAGTTATTACATAAAATGAACGAGTTAAACAAACAGCAAATGCAAGCGCACGCAAACACACACACACACACACACACACACACACACACGCACAGTGCTGGCATCTATGTTAGCCCATGGTGTGCTCAGAGATCAAGGTTGTGGGGGAAGAAGCAGAAACAGGTGTGGTTCAGGATTGTGCTTTCCTGATGAAACTGTAACTGGGAAATAATGCTGACAAAGGCCGGTTCCACTTCACCCTGATGAGCCGTGTCTCCTAAGGGAATGTGGCCTAGTGTCTGAACACTGAAAACCAACGTCAAACTTGATGCTATTTCCATCAGAAGAATGTGGATGGCACCATTTCAGATAGTCCCAGCTTGAATGTGACTACACCAAATATCACCTACTTTTTTTGTTTATCGTCCATCTTTTAGTAGAATGGAATGCCAGAGCATTCCCTGAGCCCAGGGAGGCCATTTCCACCTGCTCTGACCCCTGTGGACTCCCATGAGCATTGTACTCCCTCTCTTTTGAACACAGAAGGGAATAAGACAAGCAGCACAGGAGAGGTGAAGGCCACATTCCCACTCAGACCATCCGCACCCAGGACTGTGCTTCCAACACAGTGTTTTCCAAGGTGCTGTTCCAAGGATGCTAGAGCATCACCTCGGAACCTTCCAGAACTGCACATTGTCTGGCCCCGCCTGGACCTGCTGAATCAGACGCTGCAGACGGTGGCCTACCATCTGGGCTTTGGCAAGCTCCACAGGCTCTGGTGTGAGGACCACCGTTCTCTGGACTGTTTGCTTTGTTCTGCTTTCTACAACACACCTTCCCTATATCTTAAGGATAGAGGAATCAAGACAGTCTTGCCTCAGTGGTCTATCTCTGTGTGAGATCTCTCTTAGACTTCAAAGGAGATGGCAAGTTTCCCCCCAGCCTTCTTTATTTTTGTTCCATGTCCTTCCTCCTGAATGCTACTTCTACTCTTCAGAAAAATATTTTGCCTTTCCTCTTGGCTATGTTTAACTTTCCCACACTGTGTCATGTCGCAGAGAACAACTAGGAATCCTTGTATGGGTTTGCTGTTTGACTTTGTGTTGTGTCTGACTTTGCCTGATCTCCTGCTTCCACCTGTTTGGGGTATTAATGCATTGATGCTTTGCTTGTATTCCACATGAGCAAAGCTGTTCAAGTTCCCTTCTGATCATTATCTGTGTGCTTATTCATATTCATGATATTTTGCTATGAACTCCATCTCCTTTTGGATGTTTCACATATCTTCTTTATCAGCAGCTGTGTCTTATGCTTTGAGAAAACCTTTGCATTACTAAAACTGACAAACTCATTATGGCTGTACCAGGAATACTGGGAAGAGCATTTCCAAGATCTCCATCTAGTCATCATCTGTATGCTTACCCAACATCTCCTAATTTGGAATTTTAGGTGACTATTTTGCTAAGAAAAACCAATCCATAACTGGGATTCTCCAAGATCTGCATTCTTGCCTTAAACTCCCACTCTCCTGGTGTTTCCAGGCCAATGTTGGCTGACTCATTGGTAATCAGAAAACTTTGGCTTGTCCCCTTAACAAATTACAATCTTGTTCTAAGTATATCATATCTCCCTGCCTTGTTGGAAGGAACAGCAAGCTTCATGTTAAAGATCATATCTCTTTCTTCTTTCTTATTTACATGGCCAGTGTCATTTCCCTGTCTACTATGGAAGGAAATTAAATAGCCTAGGAAGAGCCTGACAAAGGCATATTGGTTGGCATCCAGAACCTTGTGTCTTGCTAGGTAATTACACATCGATTGTGTGATGAATTGTTCCTGTGTCTTCCCTGACTATTTCCACCAAGGCTTTAATTACATTTCCTTCCTATCCCCTGGCTCTCTTGTGGGCCTTAGAGTTCCATAGCTTCTCAAAGACAAGACGAATCTTCAATACTTCCCAGTATTGAAGTATCACAAATACAAAAAGTCCCCCTGGTGCTTTAGTAGTCTCATTGCTTAAACAAATAATTCAATCCTGTTTTGCCCTAGTTCATACTGATTCTTTTTTTAATTTTTTTTATTAATTTTTATTTATTTCTGTATGTGCATGAATGTTCTGTCTGCATGTAAGTTTGTGCACCCGTGTCGTGCAATGCCGCGGAGGTCAGAAGAGGGTCTCGGATTCCCCTGGAACTGGAGTTCTCCTGGAATTGGAGTTTCAGATGGTTCTTGGCCGCCATGTGGGTGCTGGGGATCGAACCTGGGTCCTCTGTAAGACCAGTCGGCGCTCTTAACTGCTAGGCCATCTCTCCAGCCCCATACTGATTCTTAAGCTGACATCGTCATACCACTGCTTAAACAGAGATGATATCTTCCATCCAGTGCAGTAAATAAAGAGGCATACACACAGATGGCTTGGTCCTCCGTTAGAGGGAAAGGCCTAGGAAGGATGGCAAGCTTTGTGTGGGGAGCTAAGCTTAAGATTTTTGATAATGGGACTCCTGCTTTGTTGGCCTGCCAGGGGGATTAGCAAACTTGCTGACTGCTTTTGTGATAAAGTTTTATCAGAACACAGAAATACCCATTCCTTTTTGAGTGAGCTGAGTCCTTGGGACAGAGACTACACAGTCCTCCAAGCTTAAACTCTTTGTCAGTTGGCCCCTTCTGATAAATTTGCTGGCAGCACCCAAAGTCACTTTGAAGAGTGAGTTGGTACAAGTAAACTGCTTAGATTAGAGGTAGATCTGGTGGCTGTGTATGGAGGTGTTGGTCTTTCACTGTCTCTCAAATACTGTGTAATGTGAATGGAGAAGGGAAACTTCAGCTCTGTAACTAAGGAAAGCCATTTGAAGAAACAGTTTGGCCTTTATTTCTGCACATGTGCATTGGTAGAACAGGCCAAAACAGTGCAAGAAGCAGCTCTCTGTCACTTTCTCCATCACCTGCAAATGGCAACCTGTTAGCAAAGGTAACACAGTGCTTCTTAGCAGGGAGTTAAAGGACTGTGTGGAGTTGTCATTTGTAACATCTCCTGAGCATGTCATCTGCACTGGCTTTCTTTACTTTCAAGAACAAAGCTGCTGTTCCTCTGCTTTTATCTCCTGATAAAAGTCTATATGTCATTGGAGTCAGACTAATAAGTTGCATGTAAAATATTTAGGAAGAAGAGTGCTAAGTTCCCAATTTGAAATACACATTTCTTAAGTTGGATGGCTATGTGATAAAGGGCTGAACAAGTAGATAAAGCCATACAATACTATGGAATCTTGGTAGTGTGTATAGGTATGCCCACTTTACAGAACTTCCAACTTTCATATATGTAATCAAACGTATGAAAATGTTCACACTCAAATATCAAGAAGAGAAAACAAAGACTCTGTTCAAGCACAGCCAGGCTGAGGAACAAAGTTGTGCTCCGAGGCCGATGGCCCTGACAGGGGACCATGAGCTCAGTGTCAGGGTGGGTAGAAGCCCACAGGCCATGCTCAGTCATTCACAGAATAGTCAGAAGCAAGGACAAACATTCATAAAGGCGCTTTCACTATTTAATTTATTACTCTGTTGACTAATTCCTGGGGGAGTACCTGTTCTAGAAATGCTGTATTAGATGGTTTCTTACAAAATAGAGAACAGGCTTCTGGATTTTATTAAATAATAAAACTAAGAAACAAATACTAGACCTGAAATGAGGGTGAAGCTTTAACCTTGGCTCTACTGTGCTGTGAGAGTAAGTTGGTAACCACTCTGAGCTGCAGCTTCATGTCCAGGATATCCAGGCATGTAGCTTACCTGACTGGTGGAAGAGCATGCGTAAAAGCATGCTGAAGCCATGAGAAATTCACAGACCCATGAATTCTGAAAAGGAACCACTATTATCCCCAAGGGAAAGATTTGATTTTGACAGGGTGCTCACACACACACACACACACACACACACACACACGCACACACACACACATATGCACACACAGACGTGCGCACATGCACACACATGTGCACACACACATGCACACACATATATACATGCACACACACAGGCACAAAGACACACAGCTATCTCACTGTTTTAAAACATAAAAGACAAATATGCCAACAAAACATAAATGGACATGCAGTGGGTATTTCTTCAGTTTTACAATTTCATTGTGAGGAGGTGATGCAAGAACCTGTCTAAAAATCCCCCAGAGAAGACCATATAATACATACAGGTCTTTAATGTCTACTGTGTCCGTGTCCTAAGCTCTGTCTCCCTTATTCTTTCTTTAGGCATGTTAATTTCATCCTGTCAGCTTGAAAATGCAAAGTTCTTCTATTTCAAGGAGGGAGAAGAAAGTAAAAACTTCTGGGTGAATAAGAATGATAGAATAAGAATATTCTTTGCTTTTTTCCAAAGTGTAATACCACTTAACCTGATACCATTAAGCTTTGAGGAGAAGAATTTGCTAACAGGAGAGAGAACTTAAATTGATGTGTTCATCAATCTTCCCACCCCACCCCAAATTTAGCAGCAGCACTAGTTGATTGATTAGTTCTGTTGGTTACCTCTAGCTCTTTGAGCCTAAGAGGTTGTGGGGAGTTCTGAGAGTGTGCAGAGAGCACAGAAGGTTAGTTAAGGATTGGAAAGTGGAGCCTATTAGAAAGGATTATTTAGTTTAAGGACGAATGGGCAATCAGGTGGCACAAGATGGTTTTTAATAATGTACTCTTTTTTCTGTGGAGAGCAGTCCACATTCTCATTTGCACTGGAGACCTGAGCAAGGGAAGAAGCATAATTTAAAGCAAAAGGGCTATGAAGTCAGATAGTAAGATAGTTTCTGTCCATGATTGAATCCTGGCTTTCTATTTCCCTTCATGAGATTTCTTATTTTAAAATCCAATAGCTGTTTGTAGGAAGTGTCAGAAGGATGGACAGGGATCACGTGTGATCCCTTGCTGATTTGCTTTTGTTCTTTTGCTGTGAATAAAACACTGACAAAAGGGGAGGAGAGGATTCACTTGGACTACATTCCACACTAAATCATTGATGAAAGTCAGGCCAGGAGCATGGAGGCAGGAACCAAGCAGGAGCACTGCTTGCTGCCTCACTCTCCAGCTCCCTAGCTTGCTGGTGGAGGCTTATTTAGCTTTCTGACAACACAGAACCACATGCCTGGGTATGGCACCACCCACATGACAGTCCCCCACAGTCAAGTGCACAGGCCAGTCTTGGTAATTCCTCAATTGAGGGTCTATTATCAGATGACTGTAGGCTGTGTCAAATTGGCAATTAATGCTAACTGGGACACCCGCCCTGGTAGGAGGCCAGCCTGGCTGGTACAGCAGCCATAGGATTTGGCCTTATAGGAGACAGGCATTGCATTTGTCTCTATGGATTCAGGAAATTGGAGGGAGAGGCCAAAGTTGCAGGCAGGTCAGAGCCAGAGCAGTGTGCCAGGGTTGTTCAAACAAGGAGGGTCAATGGGAGCCAACACATCGATCCATGGAGTCACAACACAGGGAAGTGAATTAAAATGAGCCCTGGGAGGATGATCTTGGTATGATTGCCATCTATTCTGGAAGTTTAGTGTTCCTATGACATGGGTAGAAATCCATGCAAAGATGCTGTGGTGAAGAAATGCATGTAGAGGTGCTGGGTGTAGAGATCCATGCAGAGATGCTGTGTGTAGAGGTGCATGCAGAGGTGCTGTGTGTAGAGATCCATGCAGAAATGCTGTGGTGAAGAAATGCATGCAGAGGTGCTGTGTGTAGAGATGCATGCAGAGATGCTGTGTGTCACGATCCAGGCAGAGGTGCTGTGTGTAGAGATCCATGCAGAGATGCCGTGGTGAAGAAATGCATGCAGAGATGCTGTGCATAGAATCCATGCAGAGATGTTGTTTGTAGAGATCCATGCAAAGATGCTGTGTGTAGAGATCCATGCAAAGATGCTGTGTGTAGAGATCCATGCAGAGATGCTGTATATAGAGATTCATGCAGAGATGCTGTGTGTAGAGATCCATGCAGAGATGCTGAGTATAGAATCCATGCAGATATGTTGTGTGTAGAGATCCATGCAAAGATGCTGTGTGAAGAGATCCATGCAGATATGTTGTGTGTAGAGATCCATGCAGAGATGCTGTGTGTAGAGATCCATGCAGAGTTGCTGTGAGTAGAGATCCATGCAGAGATGCTGTGTGTAGAGATCCATGCAGAAGTGCTATGTGTAGAATGCATGCAGAGGTGCTGTGTGTAGAATCCATGCAGAGATGCTGTGTGTAGAGATGCATGCAGAGGTGCTGTGTATAGAGATGCATGCAGAGGTGCTGTGTGTAGAGATCCATGCAGAGGTGCTGTGTGTAGTGATCCATGCAGAGGTGCTGTGTGTAGAGATCCATGCAGAAGTGCTGTGGGTAGAGATGCATGCAGAGATGTTGTGTGTAGAGATCCATGCAGAGATGCTGTGTGTAGAGATCCATGCAGAGATGCTGTGAGTAGAGATCCATGCAGAGGTGCTGTTTGTAGAGATCCATGCAGAGGTGCTGTGTGTCGAGATCCATGCAGAGATGCTATGTGTTGCAATCCATGCAGAGGTGCTGTGTGTAGAATCCATGCAGAGATGTTCTGAATAGAGATCCATGCAGAGATGCTATGTGTAGAGGTGCATGCAGAGGTGCTGTGTGTAGAGATGCATGCAGAGATGCTGTGTGTAGAGGTGCATGCAGAGGTGATGTGTATAGAGATCCATGCAGAGATGCTGTGTGTAGAGATCCATGCAGAAGTGCTGTGTGTAGAGATCCATGCAGAGATGCTCTGAGTAGAGATCCATGCAGAGATGCTGTGTGTAGAGGTGCGTGGAGAGGTGCTGTGTGTAGAAATCCATGCAGAGATGCTGTGTGTAGAGATCCATGCAGAGGTGCTGTGTGTAGAATCCATGCAGAGATTCTGTGAGTAGAGATGCATGCAGAGATGCTCTGAGTAGAGATCCATGCAGAGATGCTGTGTGTAGAGATCCATGCAGAGATGCTGTTTGTAGAGATCCATGCAGAGGTGCTGTTTGTAGAGATCCATGCAGAGGTGCTGTTTGTAGAATCCATGCAGAGATGCTGTGAGTAGAGATGCATGCAGAGATGCTGTGAGTAGAGATCCATGCAGAGATACTGTTTGTAGAGATCCATGCAGAGGTGCTGTGTGTAGAGATCCATGCAGAGATGCTGTGTGTAGAATCCATGCAGAGATGCTGTGAGTAGAGTTCCATGCAGCGATGCTTTGTGTAGAGATCCATGCAGAGATGCTGCGTGTGGAGATCTATGTAGAGATGCTATGTGTAGAGATCCATGCACAGGTCCCAGGAAGGCTCCCCAAGCTTCTGGGCAGGTGTTCTTTCTCTCAGAGTTTTGGAACTGTTGTTCATGTCAAATCTCCCAGTGTGAGCTGGGAGTCAGAATCATCTGTTGAACTTCCCACCTCAGGCCCAGTTCTGCACATTATGGTATTCAATGAGAATACCACTTAGAATTCTATTGTGAGCAACAGAAACCATTTGGGGTAAATATATTACTCCAAAGGAACAAGGGATGGGGTCAGACAATAGAGATGGCCAGAGAGTGGAAAGCAAAGCTGATCAAAAGCTCCAGGAAGGATGTGAAGTAGGACATTTCCAGGGGCCTGTGGTACAGGACTGAGACAAATCATGGCAATAGAGCATGATGGCTGTGATCCAAGGTTATCCTGCCTGCTTCTGTCCTCTGCTTCCACCTCCTTTATTTACCTCATAGAAGTGAGTATAATAGATCTTATCTACTTAGAAATCATGAGGATTGAGTGGGCCAATGTAAATGAAGAAAATATTAAGAACAATGTTGAATATATAGCCAGGATCTTAATAACTATTAGTGGCTGTAGCTATTGGGTTCTGCCATGCATCTGAGTGAACTCCAAGCAGTTTCTCTTAGTAATTTCTACTCAAATTGCAAATTCCAGAGACAGAACATATTATGTTAGTTCACGTGTTGCCCCCCTTTTCTAGAGACAGTGTGCCACCTAGATCCATGAACTCACTGGCTACGTGACATGCTCACTGTGGTCTTCAGTCTTCACTTCAGTCTAAGCTCTGAGTTTTATCCTATATCTTGGAGGTGCAAAGCATCAAGGCTTTCCAGGAACAGCGGCTCCTGGAAAGTCATAGGAGGCACTAAGCAAACCTATCTTTTTATCAGCCTATTGATTCTGATAAGTCAAGATCTGTGATGGTTATGTACTGGATGCTAGGCCACAGAGATGATTAAACAGGAACTCTTCCATCGAAGAATTCCAACCCATAGCCATTGTTTTTGTTTTGTTTTGTTTTGTTTTTTTTAATTTGTTTATTTTTAAGGGATTCTACAATATAATAACACAGTTGTTTGCAGATAACTCAGTTTGTCATACAATTAAGTAATTGGTGCATTTTGCAAGTATCTATGTCCAAATTTTGAACAACCCAAGGTTCCCATAGTCCAGTTGGAGAAGCTTGTATGCACAGGCATGTTGATCAATTAGGAGTCCAGACTATATTCCTGTAGTCTCATGATTCACCCCTATCTCTCCGCAGCCTTACATTCTACCACGCCTCCTCTTCCGCAGTTTGTTCCCTGGGCTTTGGGAAAGGGGCACAAGTGGGTGAGAAGAAAACAGTCTAATTTCTTTGGAGTTGTCATTTTGGACTCCGGTCTGTTCAGTTTGTTTCCCTTCACGGATTGACAGCTTTCACAGTGATACCCTTTTCAGTCATACTAACAAAGCTCAAGCTATTGGATGTACAGGCATTTAAGCAGTACCACTTATTGTGTCAAGCTAAGCTGTGAGCATAGACACAGATGCTTGGATGGTATGCTAATCCGCAAACTGTGGTTTCTCTATAAAGGGTGACAAGTTCTTATTGTGGCTTATAACATCGCCTAACCACTAGAGGACATAAGCTTGTGGCATCCGCTGTGAGTTATTCCTCCAAGGAGAGAGCTAATAGCCAAATAGTTTTGGGATATAATATAGACACTTGGCTGCCACTGTTGCACTGTATCTCCAGGCTGTTGAGGTGTAGCTGATATTTTCGGAGGAGTCTTGTTTGTCTCAGGGAGACCAATATTTTGCTGTATTGCTGTAGTGGCCTTTGGTAACGCTCTCTAGCATTTCAGAGGCCAGTTGTACGCTAGCAAGTGACGTCTCATAACATTTTTCATGCTCACACCAGGTCTTCGACAACAGGGACTTACTGCCTTTCTCCTTGCATATATCCCACTTATAGGCAAAAGGCCTTTATAATTTGGGGGGGGCGGGTTTGAATCCCCTAGCCAACATCTCCTAGGCAGAATAATTCATTGCTGATGTCAGAGCTTTCCTGTAGTAATATATTTGGCTTAATTACACAACTTATAAACACTTTACTATTGAATTTGGCTCTAGATAGAGAAATATCCTTTCACAGTTCCTATGCCTATCAATCAGTTAATACGTTATGCCTGTTTTATAGGAAATTACCACTGTAACAATTGGCTCTAGTTTACAGTTAGGGAGTGGTTTCATTACCATCATGTTTTTCTTTTTCCTAAAAAAGGGGAGAGGTAGGAAGGTTTCTCAGCATCTGGAAGGTAAACTTCATTAGGGTCCATTATAAACAGTCAACCCCAATATTATTCAGAGAGATGCTCAGTGTCCGTGACTCAGGCAGTCTGAGGTTCCTCATTCCTTAATGTTCAGATGGGTCAACCTCTCTGCTGGCATTCCCCAGTTCATCCTGCACAGCCATAAGTTGTATGTTTTCAGGCATTTAGATTGGTGATTTTTACCTGTGGGAACATAAAATTCTCCTCCCATTGTTAGTTTCAAGATCAGAAAAATTGAAAATTTATCAATAGGATTGGAACACAGAGTTTTCCATTTGTATCCCAGAAAGGATACTACCCCACCTCCCACCTCCTTCTTTTTTTTTTTTAGGTTTTTATGTTTTGACCTATAGATGCCTAAGTTGTATTACACATACCCATAAACAGGAGCCAAGGCATAAGCTTTCATTAAATTTACCCAAACTGTTTCTCATTGACTGTATGATACTTATTTGGGAAGGAAATTTAAGCTTAGTTCCTTTAAATTGTCCTACAAGTAAAAAGAAAGTGTTATAATGTGATGTTGTATAATTCAGAAAAATATAGAGGTCATTTGTGTACCTTAACCCAATACAAGTTATAAATAAAAAATTAACATTTTATATTCACAATTAGTTCAATTGTATTACCATTTTCACCAAAACCTACACCTAAATTTAACTATCTAAACAATTCACTAAGCCTTAAAATATCCTATACTTTGTGGATAAAGCTTGGGCAGAGTTGAGTACCTGCTAAATAAATTTTACCCAATAAACACTTTGTTCTTTAACGCTATATGACTGGACTATGACTTCTACTTATTTGGGAAGTAAAATTACAACCCATAGCCTTTGAAGTCCAACAAGCTACCACTCTAAATGTGTCATGGCCCTAACTACACCCTTCACAAATTCTACAGAACAAGAAACAATACCTACTTGCTTGAGCTATCCAGGAGAAAGCTTCCTAAAGATGACAGCATTTGAGCTCCTGTCTTTAAAACTATTGAGATTTTACAGGTTAAAACACAGAAACATTAGAAGACAAGTTTTAGAATTCCAGGCAGAATATATAGCCTGCCAAAGAACATCCTGAAAATGTGAGTCACTGGGTTGTGTTTGAGAAACTACATGGAACTGTGTGTCAAGAACAGGAAGAACAGGGGGCTGAAGATAGGTGATCCTTGCATGTGTTGAGAAGGACATATTCTGAGCACATAAGCCAGACCCATCCTAGAAAGATCCTGTGCACCATACATGTATTCAGTCAGTAATCTACACTGGGCACTTGCTGAGTACCAACACTGCTCTCAGCTCTGGAGATCTAGCAGTAACCAAAACCCCAAGTCCCTGCCCGGGTGTTTTTCCATTTTGAATGGAAATTTAGGGTGAATGGAAAATGGAGATGAAGAGAAAGCAGAAGAAACAGAGCCAATAGAGACTTCTTATAAGGTGCTGACTACATGACTACAAAGGCTAAGTAGCCCTGCACTGCAGTCTGCTGGACACAAAAGAAGGAGGTGCTACAGTTTGAAGTCCTGAGTATTGGAGAGCAGTGATGTTGACTGCTCTGTTTCTAAAGGCCTAAGAGCCAAGGGAAGCCAGAGAGGTGGATGTTCCAGCTTAGGAGATAGCAGAGGGAGAGTAGAGACCACCTTTCTCTGTATTTCTGTTCTATAAGGCCCTGAACAGTCTAAATGGTGTTACCCATGCTGGGGAGGACCACCCACTTTATAGAGTCTCCTGAATCCAATATGAATCTCTCCCAAGACATCCTGACAGACACAACCACAAATAGTGTTTAATCAACTATCTGAGCATCCCATGGCCCAATTAGGTTGACATGTAAAATTGACCATCACAGCACAGAGGCAAATATCTCCAGTCATAGAAGGAAGAGTAAACTAGAATAGATGGATGGGTAAGTCATGCTGAGGTGAGGAGATGCTTTTGTTTATTTGTTTTCATTTGTGTGTTTGAGACAGGGTCTCACTGTAGCTCCAGTTGGCCTGGAACTTGTTATGTAGACCAGGCTGGCCTCTATATGAGAGAGATCTGTCTGCCTCTGCCTCTGCCTCTGCCTCTGCCTCTGCCTCTGCCTTTGCCTCCAAAGTGCTGGGATTAAAGATGTGCACCACCATACCCAGCTAGGGGATGCTACCTTTAAAGCAGAAAGGTCAGGGAAGGTTCCACTGAGTTTTCCCTCCAACAATGGGGAACGAGTGAAGAGCTTGAAGCAGACAGCAATGTGATAAAATTTGCCTTTTCTGACTCAGTACAAAAAATAGATGGGAAGATAATAGAAGTTCAGACAAGAACAGTAAAATGGCTATTCTGTATTCTGGTAAAGCAGGTGAGCAGATATATCAGGTGGACATAGAGAGGAAAAAAAATTTCAGGATCAGCTAAGAGATGTATACCACAGAGGGTGTTGTGACAAGCTGAGGTAGGGATGCGAGAGCGAGTACTCTGAATGACAGTGTTATGCTTAGGCACTAAAAGGTGGTGGCTTGGGTGATGCCATTCACAGAGATGGCTGAGCTGTCAGATGCGGTGAGCAGATTATCTTGTACCATTAAGCCTAGATAGGGCCCTAAAATGGACAGGTTCCGAGATTTTAATGTTGTGAAGGACCATACAATTACGGCAAAACCAGTCTTTTTGATAAGTGATATCTTCTACTGTCCTTTGGTCAATTCCCTTTCCTCTTGGTGTAGAAGATCTCCAGCTCCCATCATCTCCTGGCCTGGATGTCATAGTCATCTTTGCACCTTACAACCTTCCTCTGGTCATCTGCAAACTGGAAATGGCAGCCACTTCCAGTGTGGGAGAACCAAAGCACCCACACTGAAGGAACTTGTTCCCTGTGGCTCCTCCTCTCCTTCTCTGGCCCCATCCCCTTATGGAAGCCCTCTGTCAGGGTCAGAAAATCAAGAGAAAATCAGAACCAAGAGCGCAGGTTCAGCATATGAAGGAGGAGAGTGTGAACGGCGTATGCCTGGGTGTAGTTGCTCTTCCATGACTTTCAAGTCTAAGCATAAGAGCTTTGGGCATCTCATCTTCCTCTTTTACTGTGTATATTTTACAGTTGCTTGTCCAATGAATTCTAGGAAATCAGGGCTTCACTGAACTCTGTCGTAAACAGACATTTGAACAATGCTTCAGCCCCTTGTCCCAGGGTATCTTCTGGGCTTGGGCACTGGGAGTGGTGGAGGTTGTTTCAACTCTGGCTGGAGCAGAGTTGCAGAGGAACTCACTAGGAGTCCACAGAGCATGGGGGTCCCACAGTGGTTGTCATGTGCACATAGTATGACTGGCTCTAGTGTTTTTTACTGTTCATATAATTGGTATTCATTCTAGTCAGGAATGGATCCTCATCAATCTTATTAACATTTTAGTCTGTTCTACTTTGTGTTCACTTGAGCTACTTTCTTGATTTATTGGAGGTATTTTATCTCCTCCAAAATGCCTTTATAAATGACTGGAGTTATAAAAAAAATATTTCCTGTTACTTTCCTTTCACTCCATTCTATGAATTTAAAGTATTTGTTATTTATTTGCAATTTGGTTTAAAAACATTTTTTTAGCCTTTCTTGAGATTAGTCAAAAAGTACCAAATTCTTTTATTCTCAAACAAGCTTTCTTTGCTACTGGTATTTTGGATAGGAAATACTCTAGGGTATTTAGCAACATCCCAGATGCTATTACTCAACAGAGAGGAGAGAGAGAGAGAGAGAGAGAGAGAGAGAGAGAGAGAGAGAGAGAGAGAGAGAGTCATGACAATCAACACTATCTGTTACTCTTGCTGAGTCTCCCTGGGGTTATGGAGGAATGGAGAGATGATCTCTTTTGCAGTTCAGAAATACTGATCTAGAGAAACATCTTTTATTTTCTTTACAACTATCTCTAATTTTAAAATCAAATTACTGGGAAAATATGAAGCGAAAACAAATGAAACAGATGGGAATTGCTTTGGCCCCGACCGTCCTTCACGGGATGTCTGTGTCCATCTATACATTAGCAGACCGTTTACATCCAGTCATTGCACTGCCTGGCTGTGTGTTTACAGAACTCAGCAAAGACATTGGTGACTATTTAAGGAGGCTTATTAGAAAGTAGACTTTTCACAATACATGCCAATCAAGATGGGTGGACTTCACTGCTCAGTACTTAGTCACAGGTCTAGAGATCTTAAAGTAAGAGCCCAGAAAAATTAGGCTTTAAGTTCTAGAATCAAAGGGGGGAATTTGATGTTTGTTCAATTTTTATTCTATCCAAAGCATTTTGACTGTAAGAATATAAATTTCTGGACTTGTATTTTCTTCCCCTTTTTATTTTACTTTTTTTTTACATTTTCTTCCCTTTTCAACAGAGATTTTCAATTTCTAATTACAAAAGAATTAGCCATCTTTAATTTTTGTGGATAAAATTGTCCCAATGTCTTGAATCCAAATTCTCCCAGTAAAGGCCTTTTCTCTCGCATTGGATGTGTATCTCAGAACACCCAGGGGCCTGGCTGCCTTGTGTAAGAGGGTGCTAAATTAGGTTTTTTAAATTATTTCTGTTAAGTAAAAACATATACCAGCTGCTGAGGGATTATAAAGGCTTTGTGTTTTTTTTCAATAATTGGAAACTTTGTTTACAGAGGACTCACAATATTCCTTAAATGTCTTTGTGGTGAATATAAAAGAACTTGTGTTTATCTAAGCAATGATAATCGGACTATAAAGCAAACTCATTTAAGGATTTTGCCTCCTGTCTCTCAGTGTGCAGCTGTCACTTCCAGGCTTTGCAAAATACTGAAAAGTCTTCCTTAAAATTAGAAGAGTAACATGGGGAATAAAGCAGGTAGTTTGGGAAGAAATAGAGTTTTAAATCACAGGAAAAGGCTGAGAGATTCAGACTATCGGGACAGTCAGGCAGATTTATCCAGATCTCTCATTTGTTAGGTCATTGGTAAAATTCAGAGCGCTGGAAAAAATATTTTGAGATGTTCATCCCTGACAAAGAGAAATCAAAAATCATATAGATTATATAATTTAGCTAAAGTGAAGAATTTTGAGAACCAACAAAGGCCTTAAGATTTATTGTGGTCTCTGTGAGAGCAACAGCAAAGCCCAGAGGTCAAAATTGTCCTGGCCAGGCGCAGCCTCATACTGGCCCTGTGACCTTTAGCAAGCTGTTATTGGCTCCCCATAAAACAAAAGCCCTCACTTAACTTAACATCATCCAGTCCTTGAGGACTTAAGTGAGATAATACATGAAAGACACATAGGACAGTTCCTGGCAAAGTAGCCACTCTATAATGTCGAAACAGTAGCAGAATGGTACAAGTCTCAGGTTTTTTTTTTTAATTTTTTATTGATGTTTTGTGTATTTCAGACATCATTTTTCAATTCAGTTCAGGCATATTCCCCTTTCCCTTCCTCCACCCCACCCCACCCCAGATCATGCATTCTTTTTTTTTTTATTGATGCTTTGTGTATTTCATACATCATTTTCCAATTCAGTTTAGGCATATTTCCCCTTCCCTTCCCCCCACCCCACCCCCCCCCATCCCAGATCATGCATTCTGCCATAACTGTCCTGCATCTTTCTCT